>BQNB010027751.1:16253-52672 GCA_026074375.1 Tanacetum coccineum
TATATATACATATATATATATATATACATACATATATACATATATATATATACATATATATATATATACATATATATATATACATATATATATATATATATATATACATACATATATACATATATACATATATACATATATATATAATTTTCCAAGACATGTCTTTCGTTTATCGATAACATTTACGGTCCTAGAAATATCATTCAATAATGACATGGGCCTTTAAATGAAGCTCGAATGGAAGTTCAAACTTTTCAAAACATGTCTAAATGGCTTGCAGTTATTTCAGACTGCAACCCGGTTTTCAAAATGAGGAAAGATCGTCGCCAAAAAGACGGTTGTTCCTAACAACGGGTGATTAAGTTCTCCCAGGCATGGATTACTTTATATTCGTGCATCCTCGTTCTAATGTACGCTTCAGTGCATTATTTCTTGATTAGGAAGAGAAGTCTTCTTTTATCCTTATAATTTTTCAGTCTATGATTCTTCAGAAAATTATTTGGATGTCACATGGTGGTTTAATCTTATTGTGGAAAATTTATCGGACTTGTGTTTTCATAAATATTTGATACTCAATCAATGACTATAACTCTTTCAATAGAAAACGGGTCATTGATTGAGGGGGAGAGTATTTTTCAAAATTTATGACATTTAACGGGCATCTTAATTCATTAAACAAATAAGGTTGAAAGATTGTGGATCAAATGGGGTTACTTTTTGAGGGGGAGTTAAACTTGTGTTAACTCAAATGGCCAAAGTTGTTTGTTATGTGCAAGAATATGGTATTACGTGCTAATTGCTAATTGCTAATTGCTTCTGAGTCTTTCACATCTTAAAGGACCATTAGTGTCAATATTGTAACTTGGAAACACCCTTAGCAAGTATAATTCCAAAATGGGACATTAACATTGAAGTCCAAGGGCCAATTCTGTCAATTGATGAAAGATGTTCCTAGGTATAGAAAGTGAGGGACCAAATATGCCATTAACTAAAACTTGTGATTAAGTATAAAAGGTCATTGCGTTTTGACTTGGTCAAAACTCTCAAATCCAGTCAAACTTTTCTCTTTCTCTCTCAGACTCAAAACACAACCATTGTTGCGATTTGCCTGTCCTGAAATCATTTATGTGATTCTTCGCCTAGGTAACTCTTGGTTTTAGCTCAACATCATTTTAATATGTTATATCTATAACATCGTAGCTTAAAACTCATTGAATCTCGTGTTATGTAGATTTTCGTGATCAATCGTCATCAAAAACTAGGTGAGTGTTTGTAAGTGTGTTTTGATTGTTGGGATAGCACTAGTATACACAAATGATGCCTCGTTGATGTTATGTTAGTTTCCCCAATTACTAAGTTATAATCTTTGAGATTTTCGCATTTAGGATTGACTTTTTAAGTCCAAATAGTGTCAGAATGTTATGAGTGGTGAACCCGTGGTGGTGTTAATAAGTTTAGTAAGCATTGTAGATCGTAAGTCAAGAAGCGCCTAAGTATTTGAACCCCTGATCTGTAAGTTAGAATCTGAGTATAAAAGCATTCTTGGTTGCGTTTTGCTTGGGAATTCTTGATTGCGTTTTGATTAGGAAATCTTGGTTGCGTTTTGCTTAGGAACTCTTGACTGCGTTTTGTTTTGAAAGTCTAGATTACGTTTTGCGTAGGATTTCTTGGTTGCGTTTTGTTGAGGATTTCTAGGTTGCGATTTGCTTAAATATCCTAGGTTGCGTTTTGAGTGATATCCCTGATTGCGTTTTGCTCAGACTCTTGTTGCGTTTTGGTTAGGATTTCTTGGTTGAGGTTTGCTTAGAAATTCTTGGTTGCGTTTTGCACAATAAATTCCTGCCTGCGTTTTGCTCAAATGTTATAGGTTGCGTTTTGCCTTAAGTGCTCTTCGTTGCGTTTTGCTTAATTGTTGTTGGTTGCGATTTGATAAGGAAAACTTGGTTGCGTTTTGCTTGTAGAATTCTTGGTTGCGGTTTGTCTGTATGATCCTTGTTGCGTTTTGTCCTATGATATGCTAGTACGTTTTGAGTATTAAATATGAACATTTTGCCTTTACTGCGTTTTGACTAGTTTTCTAATAAATTAATCATTGCATTTTGCTGCATTGCGTTTTGGATCCTAGGTATTCCCCTGATTGCGTTTTGCTTATTGTAACGTATCCCTTGCGTTTTGTCTCTCATTGCTTGTAAATTGTTATCGGGTCTTGTGGTTTAGTCATTGTGTTAAGTATTCTCTTACAAGAGTCAAATTCCGTTGCCTCAAGAGTAGTCTTCAATTATTGATCTTCACCATAATATGATTTAGGTGTCCTTTTCCTAGATACAAATCCATTAATTGAGTAATCTGAGCAACTGCTCTCATTAAATCTCCTATCTGTATGCCCATCGTTCTGTGAATGTGACTGTGCAGATATAATGGATGATGTTAATGCTCCGGTTGAACAAGCACCTGTTGTGGCATCACCCATCGCACTGATGAAACAAATCATGCCTCGCAGTCGAGGGGTGCCAATAGGGAAATGCAATGTTATTGGATGATGAAAAGTCACAAAGCAACCAATCTACACGATTGCGGATGGACATTTGAAGCGCATACCAACCTTCTTCAGAGCAGATTTTGTTTTTTTTTTAACGCCGCCTCTTCGACAATACCAGCTATCTATATTTAGCAGCTCTGGGATACTATTTGCTGTAACAGAACCGACGGGGGTTACAAGTGTCAACTGGATGAGCAATGGTTCAACCTCACTAAAGACATTAGAAGACACACTCGAGATGCTTTCAGATCTTGCCAGTCACAATAAAGTTTTAATTTTCTGCTTCTTGATTCTACACTTCGTTGTTAAAGGTTTGTATGAATGATCATGGAACCTACAAGTTTTGTCTTTTGTGGTTGACTTTTGTTGACCAAAGTTGACTGACGTTTGACTAAGGGTTGACTTTTTCTGGCTTAGGCTTCCGGCTTTTGTACACTCTTCCGTTCTCGTGTCCGTGCTTGCCTGTTTTTGACGGTTTTCTTGTGATTTATGATATATCCGTACCTGCACACACAAAACATAAATACAAGCATATTTTTGCCATTTTTGGTCTGTTTTGGGTTTAAATGGGCCTATTTAGGTATAAACGGATATGTGTATTTTACACATATCATGATCCCAAGTGTGAGGTTCACCAAACTAATTATATTTCATCTGCAACGCAAGCACAAGTTCCATCCAAGACCAGAGTCTCCCCTTCATTTGCCGACTGAAGAACCCATTCTGGGATATCTCAAATTCAGTGCGAAGGGAACCAAAAGGGAAGTCTTTGGGATGCCTATTCCGAATGAACTCATCACTGATGACATTCGAGGAGCAGACTACTATGATGCTTATCTGGAGAAAGTAGCCAAGCATCAAAGATATTTTGCTGGTGAAGAAGTTAGTGATCCTGACTCTCCTGCACCAAAACCTGCAAAATCAACCAAACCCAAGGTAACCAAGCAAGCTAAACCCGTAGCACCTAAAGCAGCAACCAAGAAACCTCAACCAGCACCAACCAAGCCTAAGGAGAAGAAACGAAAGTAGGCTAAGGAAACCACTGAAGCAACACCGCCAGCCAAACGAGATAAAGTTAGGAAGGTGGCAAAGAAGCAAACCCTTAAGAGATCTCAGCAGTTGGTCGATGAGTTTGTTGATGAGGGTATTCCATTTACTGAACCTGGGTTTGGTAACTTAGAGGCTGATACGCAAAGGGCTATTGAAGAAAGTCTAAAGGATGCTCACGGTGCACCTCGAGGTCCTCTTCCTCCTGTGGTGTTTAGGGAAACTGACACTGGAAAGTTTCAACCACTTCCAGAGGTAGAGGGAAAGGGAAAGGAGAAAGTCGGTGCGGAGCAAGCTGCTCAGGTTCTACTCAATCTTCAAACTCTAAAGAAAAAGAGCCCAGCTGAACAATACATCTTTCAGAGACGTACTTCCACACCAACTGAACCCTCGGGTCATGACGAATCCTCATCTCTGTATGTTGCACTAGGCTTGACTGAAAGTGACACGGAATCAGATGAGGAAATGCCTCCCGTAGTCAAGAGTGGTGATCAAGATGAAGGCCAGGCTGGACCAGACCCTGGTATACAAGATAAAGGCCAGGCTGAACCAAACCCTGATGATGTTGCAGAGTCTCAACCTCTATCAACTCCTGGTGTTCATGCTGGACCAAACCTTGAACACACAGATGCTGAGGCCACTGACGCTACAAGTCAACCACAACCTGGACAAATGGATGAAGAGTTCACCACCACTGCATACCCTAACGTTCAGGAGAATCTTAAGCTGACGGTTGACGAACCGGTGATTCCCGAGGAGCCTGCCAGCTCTACAGGGACTTTGTCTTCTCTACAACACTTAGCCAAAGACTTCAGCTTTGGCGATCAATTCTTCAATGATAAACCCTCAGAAGCCGATAATGAGAAGACAACAGCAGATACAGAAGCTGAATCAATGGTGTCCGTCACAATCCATCAAGACACCTCTGCTATCCCTCCTATGACATCACCGGTGATTGATCTCGTGTCTAGACCCGATTCTCCCAACGTTCATCAGCCACTACCAACCACCACAACCGCAACTGCAACAACAACAACAACAATTATGACAACTATTCCTCTACCACCTCAGCCACAACAAGTTTCCTCAGATTCCATCTTAATCAACCGCCTAGGAGAACTCGAACAACATATCGCGGATTTGGTGGATGCGAACCAAGCCCTGGAGGAAAGATTAGACAAACATGGGTCCAGACTGTACAGGTTGGAGAATCAAGATATTCCCAATCAAGTGAGCAAAGCTGTGGATGAAATAGTCACGGATGCTGTTGACTGGGCTATGCAAGCACCACTCAGGGAACGCTTCAGAGACCTGCCAGAAGCTGATATGAAAGAAATTCTTCACAACCGAATGTGGGAATCCAAATCCTACCAAACTCATGAAGATCACATGACGCTGTACGAGGCTCTGGAGAAGTCTATGGCCCGAGATAACAGTGACCAGCTCCTGTCTGACTTGGCTGAAGCAAGGAAAAAGAAGAAAAAGAGACAGGGCTCACCTAAAACACCACCTGGCTCTCCACCTCATCCTCCACCTCCTCCTCCACCACCAGCAGGTCCCTCTGGAACTTCAGGAGCCTCTGGCGCTTCTAGGTCGTCCCAATCACTACATCCTCCTCCACCTTCATCCAACACTCAAGGTGGTCAGTCAACAAGCACCGCTGCCCCAAGCTCCTCAAAGACAACTACTTCAGCTGAATATACGGCTTGGAAGACGATCGACACCAGAATTAAGCCGTCTATCTCACCAATTCCTGAAGAACTTCATATGGATGATGATACGACTGCGGACGAACAAGCATACTCATCTAGTGGTGAAGATGTTGGACGTGATCATATCCACACTGTAAACTTGAGGCAGAGTTGGTGGAAGCCTATCACTGAAGATAGACCTGCTACACATGAACCTGCCTGGTCTATTTCATTATCTGCCCTGACCGTACCAACGAATAACTGGGCCTCTGCTCTGAAGTCTACCTATACACCTCCACCAGAGAACTCACTACTTGCTCAAATCCGTGATATGGCAACATTCATGGACTGGTACTGCAAAAAGAAAGGAATCTCTTAACTTACTCAAAAAGACCTGGAAGGCCCTGCATACGAAATTGTCAAAGTCTTTCATCCTGATGTAGTTCATCTCCAATTCCAAATGGAAGAATGCCACAAACTTCTCACCGATCAAGTGGACGATACAATCCTCATGTACAATGTCAGCAAACCACTACCACTGGGTGGTGATCTGGGTCATGTCACAATACAACCGGACTTCTTTTTCAATAAAGACTTAGAATATCTACGGTACGGTCGCAAGATGGGCAGGCCTGCCTTGTCAATCTTGAAGATGAAGGCTGCCTATTATCCTGATGTCGGCTTAGAGCAAATGGTACTGGATCAGATGTGGATTGAAGAAGAATGCAAGTATGACGTTGTTGCGATGTATGGTATATCTCACTGGTGGTTTTAAATACAACGGTTCTACATTGATTGACACACATCTGAAGGTGATCGTAGGGCTGTACGGACCCATATGTGTATCTTAAGTGTCGTCAGAATTGAAGTCTTCCCAATGTATGGTATAACAACCCAAGAATTTTCATTAAATGCAAAACTTATTTTACTATTATCACAATTGTACAGGGAAATTTTTTGCTTTATTACATTACTTGCATTGTTAATATTTCAATATGCAAGGTAACTTGCATAACTAAAGTAGACGAGCTCACGCAACCTATCTATGGCAATCCTATCTTCATATATGTCAAGCAAACATCATAACATGTCAAGTCAATATCATCATATTCTTATTACAAAGTACATTATTCCTATAATGTACCATTCGCAACGTTATATCAAAACGGGCTTTAAACCGTTATCGTGCACCTCTAAACCCTAAACCCATGAAGGGTTAATATCTAAAGTGAATGTACAAACTACTAAAACTCATGTATAAGTCATTAATGCATGACCTCCAAAATAGCCATTTTACCTCCGTTTTCATTCTAGTTTCTTCACCACCACTTTTGTACAAGCTACTACACTCAATAAACAATGTTTAAACTCAAACTACTTTACTCATAAGCTTTCATACATATTTTTACACTCAAAACCCTAATTCAAAACCCTAAACCCTAAAACCAAGCTAGTTTCTAAACTATGACCTGTTTCTTCATTTTTATCTATTGTAAACCCAAACCAACACTTAAATAAGTTGTAATAACTTATATTACAACATTATCAATCATATTCAATCATCATTTCATCATTTCATTACCATTATACACGAATTAAAACCAAGAAACCCTAATTGTGCCCTAAATGGAACATTCAACCCGTTTATTCGTTTTTACCTATTTTAAATCCCAACCACCTATGGATTCTTGCTAATAACACATAATATGAGTCTTGTGGACATTTATCAATCATTAAATTAGCAATGTACAAGAATTGGAAGCTTGAAAACCCTAAATAAACCTATACGTGCCCTAATATGTCCTAAACCACTTATCAAAACTTGATTATAATCTTTAATACAAGACCTAAGGTCAGTAATCTATCACTCTTAATCAAGTACATTTGAATTACAAGCCTATAAACTCAAAGAAACCCTAACCGGACCATATTGAACCCGCGGCTGAATTCTTTGCAATTTGACCCACTTTAAACTATTTCTTGCACACAAGCACATCCATGACAAGCACCATAACCCTCCTATGCAGCTTACTAAGCTCCTTATACCTTTTCTTGGTCAAAAATCAAGCCACGTGACTCTTCTTTTTACCTATGGCAGTCGCGGCTACAAACACCTCTACATCACCTCTTTTATAATCTTGCCACCACTTCCATATCTTCCAACTCATCCCATAGCATGTTATAGTCACCCCCCACCTGTCCTTACCTTAATCCTTCAGAAACCTTAGTCTCCAAGGACCATTCACCTATAAATAGGAAGCAAAACTCTTCATTTCAAAGCATCCCCCACTTCTTCTTTCTATAACCCAATTGAGTAAACATTCTCTGCTCCATATGATCCTAGGATCATCTAAGAAGATCATTCAAGCGAATATTTGAAGCCTTGAAGCCCCGGAGATGTTATTCTAGGCGTACGAAGCAAAAAAGTCCCGATTTTGACATGTTTCTAAGCTATAAGCTCAAACCCAGGTTATGGATGTTATACTTCTGCTCCTACACTCTTATAATGTTCATATGATCCTAAATAAACTCTTGTTAAAGTTTCATAACTCAATTCATGCTCATTTTTCGTTTTGATTCAAAACCGTACACCTGAAACCCTAATTTTATGTTTTTCTTAAAACTAAATGTTATAATGGTTAAATATTGTTATAATCTATCCTAGCATGCTTAACTAATGTTAAAATAACCACTTTATTGATTAATAAAGGAATTTGAACTTAAAACCCCCGCGTTTACGTTTTGAAACCCTAATTTGACCCGTTTTACTTCCTAGCTTAACGAATCATTATTTTAAACTTGCGTTGCATTAAATCTTCATTTTTAGTTTATTATAACTTATAAATGTCTATTGAAATGTTAAAATAAAATTGCATGACAATTTGGACATGTTTTGTAAATATTATCCATGCAAGGGGTATATATCATAACTTTTTGAAATTAATAACTAGAAGGGCTGAATATGTCATTTTATCAAAGTTATAACTATAAGGGTCTATTATGTCACTTTTCAAAGTACAAGGTTTACTTGGTATATCTTTTAAACTAGAAGGACCAAACTCGTAAAAGTGCAAACCCCACGGGTATATTTTGCCACTTTTCAAACTCAAGGGTCTAAAATGTAACATTTTGAAAAAGTATAAAATCATGTTTAAAACCTTACAAGACATAACTTTAATTAACGCTTCTCGTGCTTAACATTTCCAGATATTGATTAAAACGCTTAAAACTGATTATATTGTATCACAATACTAGGGAGCTTCATATTAAGAGGTTTCATCTTGGTATTACGTTCTGACTGAGTTGTTGGGTTTACGATTTAAAGTGCCCTAGCTCCTCAAACGTTTACTGAATGACTTATGAATTATGATGGCCCGAACGGTGATACAATAAATTCCAACTCTTCAATCTCAAATCATTAACTCTTAAAACTAAAGTTCTAGAAAGTACAATCTTCCTAAGACTTGACAAATTTACTCAGGTTGCTTGACGTGGCTGTTTACTATCATTTTTCTATATCAACATTCCCTGATAAGATTGTGATAAGGTCGTCCGCTTTTATAAATTTATTGCATCGAATATCTGGTGTAGTTATAACCCTCGCTTTACTTATTTTTCATGTTTTATAAACCCGCGGGGGATACATGCTCAATTTGTTTATTAATATACACCAATGTACTTAAAACCGATATGGTGAAGTTCATAACTGCCTTTACTTATTTTAATGTTTTATAAACCGCGAGGGGGATACATCGCTTGTTACAATACTCTTTTACTACTCGTTTATCTTATACAATGTGATTACTTTTCAAAAGATTAGTGAATTCATTAGCCTCGCATTTTCAATATTTTCTTTAACCCGTGAGGGGGTTATGCTATAATACGTATACATGTGTTTTACACATTCTACATGCTATCCTGGAGCATATCATACAATTGTTGTCTAGTTAATATATCCTACAAGGCGTTAAATTTGACTTCAAGTCGGTTTTTAAATTGGACTTGGGATATCTAATGTGTTAATATTCACATCCTCAAGTGTTAAATTGACTTCAAGTCGTTAAATTGACTTTGGATGATAATGTGTTAGTGTTATAAATCTACAAGTCGTTAAATTTGACTTCAAGTCGTTAAATTGACTTTGGGATGTTAATATGTTGATATTATGAGCTCTTCAAGTCATTAGATTGACTTTTGATGATAATGTGTTAGTGCGATGTGCTTAGACAAGGAACAAAACCAGACAAGACCAATCAGACCAAACAAGACGATAACGCAATAATACACTGTTACTATTCGTTGCAATTATTACAAATAACGGGTATATAATAACGTGACCCAAGATTATAACAATACTATTTTCATAATAATTGTGTTTGTACAATTATTACACTATGACTTGTATTCAAACTGTTTATCAAACCTATGAATTTCACTCAACCTTTGTGTTGACTTTTTAGCATGTTTATCTCCGGTTATTGAGCAATATACGGAACACGGTGAGTGGCCTGCAGTGGACATGAAGATGGCTAAAATTTGTAATCTTGATTAATGTAACTAGATTTTGGGGACTGCCTTTGTAAAAATTGAATTTGAAATGAATGATAACATATCTTTTGAACAAACGTCTCTTTTGGGTCATTTTCTATGATTATGATTGTTGTTTCCATGAAGTAATACCCCAGATTAGCTTCCGCTGCTATATGTAAAAATGGGGGTGTTACATATGGGTACAATTACATGAAGAAGAGGGCCTTCGTTCTAGCTGATCTAAAGATATGTCATCGCGGGGGGAAAGGGACTTCAAATATATGTACCCTTGTGACTTTGAAGATATGTACTTGTTGAATCTTTAAGGTCACTTGAACCATCTCTCACCCGAAGACAAAAAGATTCTCACTACTGCTGTTAACTTATGGACTAGAAACTTGGTTATCAGACAACGCGTAGAAGACTTCCAGCTGGGGATTGAGAGCTACTAGACGCAGTTAAACCTCACCAAACCTCGATGGGATGCCAAGGGCTTTGAGTACAAGCTGATTCACAGTAAGTGACTCTCTAAGGGCCGTCACATCTTAGGGGAAAATATGGGGTTCGATATTCATGAGGTTTAATGAGATCCACAAGTTCAGTGATGGTACTCTACAACAGATTGATGAAGCGTTGGATTACAGAGTCAAGGAATTCAGGGTCAAAAGGATGAATCCAGTTTTGGATACACGGTTTTGGACGAAGAAAGACGTCGACAGAAGCAAGGAGTTTATGTTTGCCATACAGAAACAACTTAAGACAAGACGTATCTTCCGGAATCTGGAAAGCTTTGTTGGTCACATGATAAGAGAAGGAGACTACCGACTGCTGAAGAGAACCGAATGAGGGGTAGTTTTCTTATATGTTGTTGTAATATGTACATTCTCATGTAGTGATTAAACTGTCTCTTAGGCTTGTATATGCAGTATTCATATGTTCCATAATCGGCTTGTATAAACCTGACACAATTTCTCTTAAATTTTCCTAACTTAAATCAATTGAGACCCAAAATCTCAACGGATTTGAAATTTTTGCTCGGGGGAGAAAATGTGATTTAATTATGAAAATCGGTTTAAAATTGTGATTTTTTAACTCATGTGTTAGGCTCTCCTATATTGTGCTAAAACTTTTAGAATATCGATGCACATATTGAGGGGAGAGCGAAAATGGTTATGATTGGTAATTGTGGAATACCTAAGACCGACCCTTTTAATTTACTTTATCGGAGTTTATAAGGATGCCTAAGGTTAGGTACCGATTCCACGATCCTGCCAGAGCCGGAGGGATCTACCCAGGGACATCCAAGTTAGGGAGAAGTCCCTCTAGGTATGATTATAAAAGGTGTAATGTGGAATAAGGGAATAGTGCGGAGTCTGAGATGGAGCTAGTACTAGAAACACACCCAACAAGTTCTAGTAATGATATCTCTGGTAAGCACTGAAGGTGTTGAAGAATGAAAAAGAAGAATGCTAAGATAAAGGGTGAAAGAAAGCAGCCCTCCTTAAAACTCTTAGGCAGAAAATGGGTCATACATATTGCTGTCAGAATCACTATGGTTGATTGCCGGACATTGAGAAAGTATCATGGACCTAGTGATTACGCTGTACAAACCCTCCTAGCTCTTCAAGATCCTCAAAGGATTCTTGTTTCACTTCTGCTGGAGATCAATACATTTCTATAGTCTTCTCACTTGAGTTAGACAATATTGAAAAGGTGGCAGTTCTCGCTCAGCCTTTCCGACTACCAAAACCAAAAATACACTCTAGAGTCTAGAGATTGAGTCTAGAGCCATGAGATCATCAATAAATCTCGTTAGGACACTATTCCAATATACTTGTGTTTCACACACTGTGAAAACAAGGATTATCTTAAGAGTCCTACGCATTATCCTTGTGATATTGCCAGAACATCCGAGTGATACGAAAGTATTCACAGTGAAGATGGAAATCCTGCTAGAGCCAACATCAAACAAGCTCTAGGTAGGTGACTTGTGAGATCCTTAATGGATCAAACTTGTGACACTGGGCATCGATTCGGTCCAGATTATGAATTGACGGAGGATGAATTTTGATAAAAGCTTAAAACTCTCGATGTGTTACAAAAATCACTTTAACTAGTGACACATCGATTGATTTTCAAATCAATTTTATCTTCAATCGGTGAGATAGTAACTCACTGATTCACTCTTACCGTTCTATTAGTAGCAATACTATTAGTGAGGTAGCCTGCTTTGAGGTGTCCGGTAAAGAGATACTAGCAAGTACAGTGAATCTAATGCATCTGCGTTAGATGATCTAACACTTTAAGCTGGAAACCCTGTCAAGGAGGTTCTTATAATGAATCTACATGATCACAGGTACAGTATTTATACTGTAGAACGGTCCTCACGGAACCGTAGGTTAATGCAACCGAACTCTGACGAATGACAAAGCCATATTCGTCATCAAGCTTTATTGTTAAATGTTGTATTTCAGGATTACATAAAGATGGAGATGCAGATGCCTCGTTCCGGTAAAGTCAATTCACAACCCCATGCTCACACTTAATGTTTCTAATAAAAGACATCATGACAACTGAAAGACCTGCAACACAGCTTCCGCAACTCTGATAAGTATTATCATGATCCAGAAGAGTGTGAGTATGCTGGTCCGAGAGTCACAACATCACAGGAAGGCAATATTTCACAACAAGGATGATTAAGAGATTTACAGTGGATGGTGATCTTAAAGAAAGCACAAAGATCACTCAAGTCCAAGGAACAAAGCTCAAAGATCACTACTTGATGTACAACGACAAATGTTGAAGAATCAAAACACTACAAGCCAGAATCAAAGATTAATTCAAATATAATGCTAGGATTCAATTTGTATTTTCTGGGGTGACCTCACTTAGGGGGAGATTGTTAGGATTATGAAAATCTATGTAAAAGACTCGGTCACCCCGTGTTATATCTAGCATAGGTTAGCTCGTAGTCTTAGTTTTAATCGTTTAGTTACCATACGACTTATGGTGTTGGGCCGGGTCTTTACCCACTTGTTAGCCTACTCCATGGCCCATTTAGGGGTACCAAAACACTTGTATAAATACCCCTTTCCAGCCATGGGAAGGGGTTGGTTGTTCATTTGATAATACACACACTTAAAGGTGTTTTCTCTCATTAGACTAGTCACTTTCTCTCTCTAGAAATTTGGCCAACCCATCATTCCTAAGCTTGTATTGTGATATCCAATATACATCATATTAATACCCCAATACGTCGTATCACGTTTCCCGTATTGAACCAATACTCCGTATTCTTAATACGCCATATTGTATTCCTCTATACGGCGTATTGACCCTTAACTCCCTAATACTCCGTATTGACACTCTTTGGATACAAAGTATTAGCCTCACCCCCATACGACGTATTAGTTTCCCAATACGCTGTATTTACCCCTTGATCAGTATGATTACTTTTATGCCTTATGTATTAACTATATTCAAGTCTGCAGTTATGACACAACTACCAGTTAGAGCTTAGAGACACCTGTGGCTCAAATATCAGGTTAAGGGATATACCGAGGATATAGTTCAGGATTTTGAGAGGAGACTTGATACGATATTCAGCAGACAAGTTAATCGGGTTCATATATTAGACTTTGAGGGGTTGATAGTGGAGATAAGGCATGCTTTGACTGATAGATTGAGGATGGTATATACTGGGGCTGAGGGAGATGTGTTGTTCACTAGCCATGCTTGGAGGAGATTATTTGAGATTCGGGGGAAGCTGGTTCGTGAGTTCATGCTGGAGTTTTTCAGTACATGTAGGATTAGTGATACAGAGCTAATACCTTGTGTTTTCAGTTAGGTGGAGCTAGACGTAGCATGACACTGGAGGTAGTTCATTTTATCCTTGGGATTACATACTGCTGAGGAGATGGCTGGTGATGGCTTTGAGGCATACTAGGTAGGTAGTTTGAGAGTGGTCACCGACAAGGGCGATCCGAGTGATTATTGGGCTTGGAATTCTTCGGATGGTGATTTTCTGAGGGTGGTTCCCTCCTATATGTCTATTAGAGACCGATTGAGGAGATTTTGTCATAGATTAATTGATCGTGGTGAGTATTTCGGGTAGGGGTCAGGCACCTGAGAAGGTGACTGCTACTGACCTATTTTACTTGAGGAGCATAGATGAGGGGACGGCAGTTAATGTCCCCTACTTGTTGGCCCAATATTTGTTCAGACACGCTAAGGGGAGGAAGAGGAGGCCAGGATGTTTGGAAGCACTTTGTTGGGCGACTTGCTGAGTACTTAGGATTGGTTAATGATGAGGGAATGATTGGGTTGCATGTTATAGCTCGTGGCTCCCGTTGATGGACATGGATGAGCTGGTCAGGTTGAGGATCTGCGAAAGGTTTAATGATACTGGGCTTGGGTAGCGCTGGGTCCAGAGAGGCAGCATGGTGCTGCAGCTGGAGCTCCAGAGGGTGCTGCGGGTGCCCCTGTTATTGATGAGGGTGTCTAGGCTGTTCCAACACCTGTACAGGCACCTTAGCCACCCTCTGCGGCTGCCCTAATTATTAGGACTATGCCTCAGAGGATGGCGAGGCTCGAGGAGGAGGTTCGTGGGATCCGAGAGAACTTGGATGAGTAGCGCGAGGTTATGGACGGGATGGCCAGAAACTTTTCTAGGTTTACTGTGTGGGCAGCTAGTGGTATATCGCAACTGCTAGATTTGAGTGGATCCACTTACACGAGGTATTTTGAGACCCACGTGCCATATCAGAGGCGCAGGGTCAGACGTAGGACCGATGACGCTAGCACCTCAGCAGCCCCACATACAACCGATCAGCCAGATCCTTAATCCTCTTTCCCTTCCTTTTTTTTAATCTTTTGTGGACATGTATTGTATATTATTATCATGATGTATGTAAACTTTAACTGCTTTTATCTTTTTGATGTATATTATGGTATGACACTTTTGGTTTACTTTTGTAAGAGAGAATGAAGCCTGGCAGTAAGTTTAGCAAACACATTTGTTGATGTATTATGGACTCAAGATCGAAAACCAAAACAAGAGTGATAGCATATTCAAAGAGATACAACGTGGAGCCTGAAGACAAGTCTAACTTAAAGACTTCACTGTAAAGAAAAGTGCTTCCCTAGAGACAACCCAAACTATTTTTAATTATTTTTATCGAGTTTATTTTCCCAGACATCAATACGGCATATCCGCTCCACACCATACGACATATTAAATGTCTGTACGTTATCAATCCTTTTATTTTTTTACATTTACAACATTATTGTCAGTTCTGTCTATACGGCGTATTCATTATATGATACGGCGTATTTGGCAGACTGACCCGTATTTAGATACTTTCTACAGGTTTAAATACGTCGTATCCTGGTTTTGGGATACGGCGTATCGACTTCCTGTATAGTTTTTAATTTTTATTTTTTTATTAACCATAGATTACCCGAGATAGAATTGCATGGTTTTCTTGTATCTTACACAAGACCTCGCTGGAAAGAAATCGACAACGTTGGTGAAGTATCTATAATTTAGAATCTTATGTGTGTTGTAGTCATGCAGGCATTCAGACGCATTTTACAACACACATTCTTGCTATAAACTAAACATGGAGAATCTACGAGCAATTATTAGGGAGTTTCTCATTCTAATTTCTTTTTTTTCCCGTTTTTAAGTTTGTTTTTTTATACAACTGAGAAAGATACGTTGTATAATTTAAGTGGGGGATGAGAATTAGAACGCTACTTGTCCTAATTTTTCACATTAATATGCTTAAATTATGATTAAATTTAAAAAAATTCAAGCATACTTTTGTGAAATTACTAGTTGCATAAACCTGCATACAACACACCCTTTTATTAGATATTATGAAGATTCAGCCTTATCCGTTTCCGAATATTTACCAAAATCTCATAAAAATATGAGTGTGCCGGTGATGTTGTAGACTTTAGAACTTGGCTTGGTATATCTATTCGGCCACAATAATGAGTATATGGATTTTAGATGAAGTAAACTTGTTTTAAAATTGTAAATTTCTAGGCTTACACCCAAAAAAGCATTTTTATTATGTTGTGTTATTAACTAACCACACGGTTAGTTAACCCTCGTATAAACCTTTCATTTACTCTAATTTTAAGAGTAAGATTCCCCTAGAAAAACCTGTTTAACCATTCCTGTTTTAACCAACTATTTGTTTCGTTACACCTTTACATCTTAGCCTATCCTGTTAGATTATGTCCATTTATCAGTTGCTAGCTGCTTTAGTGTAAAGTATGGATTTTCCTGTGTTCTTGTGTCATTATCTATCTCTGGTATGGTTCGATAAAATTAAACACATTGCAATGGGAATGTTTAAAAGTAGGTTAAACTCATGTATTTTTTACTTCTTTCAAAATTTTTGGTATATCGAGTATAAGAATTATGAAAGAATTATCCTGAGTTATTATGATCGTGAAGATGGTGAAACTACACCGAGATTGGTAGTGTATCATTTATGTTGAAAAAAAATAAAGAAAATCGCTTCAAAAAAAAGAGGAGGAAATTATGGAGATAGTCGGTTCGTTAAAGCTTAAACCGATAGTATTAATTGAATGATTGATTATTCGTTGATACATGTTATAAATCAACGATGTAAAGTTTTGTATAAAGTGGAAGATATCGCCACTTGAATTTGTAAGAGTATGTGGATGATTGGGAGTTGACAGTTACATGAACGCCAACTAAGGTTGTTTTTGTCGATCTATGATCAAGACGTTTGTGTATATATTTCTATGTCTTTATCATGGGAATGGTCGGGAAAGTATCTAGCAACTTGTACCTTATTTGTTTGGACTTAATCTATTTGTTTTGTAAATTTTTTATTTAACAACAATTATTTCCCTTTCCTAATCCCTAACCCTTAGGTTTTATTCGAATGAGGATGCGAGCAATCACATGTGTCTATTCCGTCGTTACGGCCACGTATGTGTGATTTTGTCTGCCTTGTTGGTTTATTACTTTTTGGTGAAAGGATTAGAAGATCCATACCATATATCACTCTTCGTCCTAACCCTTGGTTTTACTTGAGTGGGGGAATTGAATGCAATCATATATGTCTATTCCATCGTTATGGATGGGTATATGTGGTTTGTCGCCCTTGCTGATTTACGACTTTTGGTAAAGAATACTAGTCCTATTCTTTAGCTTATTTGAGTTAAGGTTCGAATGCAGTCATATGTGTCTATCTCATCGTTATGGGTGTGTATGTATGGTCTTTGTCACCTTTTATGGAATATTGGTATTGGTAGAGAGTAAAAAGAGTGATCAAACCCTTTAAGCCTTATAAATAAACCTAATTTACCTCTATAAACTTGTTACTCCTTAACTCTAGTGGTGGAGATGTGTATCCTTTCCAAGCCTATAATAGAATACTTGTTACGACCGAGCAATTAAGCGAATTAGTTACATGTTACCACATAGATTAGTCAAGTGATTTTAGTGTTTTCATCTTCCTATTTTGTGAGGTGTTTGGTTGTATACTAGTAATTGATCAAATAAATGCTTAACAGAAAAATCCTTAGGGATACATTTTCATAAATTTCTAAAGGCTACTTGAGGACAAGTAGGATTCAAGTGGGGGGATATTTGATGACATCAAATAACCTCACTTTTATAGCATCATTTATCTCTTGTAAATAACACATTTTGTATAATTATTGCAAGAATTGTTACTTAATCGTTTATATTTGAGATTTACAGTAATTATGGAGTACTTTCTGAAGAATAGCTAAAAGGCACGCAATGTGGAGCTTAAACGAATACATTTGAAGAATATTGTTCTGACATCTAATACGCCATATCCATCAAGGAAGATACGGCGTATCTGTGCCTGCACTTCACAAGAAACCATGAAGAATTCAAGTCCAATACGCCGTATCCAATAGACTTTAATACGCCGTATTCAAGATATAATAATAAAATATTCTGGAGTACTAAACGTGGGTCATACCCCAAGAAACCCCCGATACGCCGTATTCACCTCAATCGATAGCTGTATCAACCAAATTTTAAACAGTAAAATAGAAAACCCTAAATGGGTGTTCAGTGTGCTTTGATTATATTTTCAAAAACCTCTAACCACAAAAGTCGTTTAAGAAGACAAGAAGATCAGAAGAGGTCAAATCCAACAAAGCTTTAATTCTATAGGATAACACTTTCGTAATCTCTATACTCTATTAATTCTATAGGAAACGCCTTGTAATCTCCTATACTATAGTAATCGTTCAATTTTTGGTATCATTCGTTTAACTCGGGGTTCGTTTACTTGGTTGAATTATTACTCTTGTATTTATTTATGATGATTAAGGGCTTAATACCCTTGGGTATTAGCCATGATTATGAGATTTGAATGTTTGGTTTTGTTTTATCGAATGCTTATTTATCGTTGATTGGCTAGTTATGTTTATCAATTCATACTTGTTTACATGTTTTTGTATGCGACTAGCCTTCAACTGGATATAGTGGATATCTGACAAGTTAGCTAGATGTCGGGATGGTCTTCCATATAGTGATTTATATATCTAGATCAATAGGATCACAATTAATGCCCTATCTTTACCCTTTGGGGATATAGTGGGAACAAGTTGGTAACTAGCAGTGACTAGGATCAACAAAATAAACGTACAGATTCTTTGGTAAAGACTTGGACAGTGGACTACTAGAATATAAATTGCCATTAAGCAGTAAGTAGGTAAAGTCTCTATGAGCTAATGGTTTATAAGTCAGCCGTTATTAATCACTAAGATTAGATTATAATCAGCATAAATGATGCTTTATGCGGCGATGGCGTTTAATTGTGACAGGAATTCTACGTGTCTAGGTTGTTTAGGTAAGAAGTCCCACCTAAATCTTGGAATGGATATGCCGCCTCGAAATAAGCACTCATTGCACTAAAATAAACCAACCTACGTTTTAATTGGATTAATCATGGTTAATACAATTTTCTTATAATTGGCTAGACCGCTCTTCTATCTTTTGATTATCTGCTTGCGTGTGTTATTGTGTTTTAAATTGATTTAAGTCACCACCAAACATGTGCTAGTCTCTCAGTCTAAAAACCCTCCTTATTTGTTAAAACTAGGTTTAGCATAGGTTTAACATAGATTAGAATTAACATAGTTTAAACTAACTTAATTTAGTTAACCAAAATATTGATAGAACTATAAGATTAACGCTCTCACTCTTAGTAATCGACACCCTACTTACCAACAAAGCTACATCTGATTGGGTACACTGCCCGTTAAAGTGTTGTTTTTAGGTAAAGTCGGCAAAATATAAATGTAAAACTTGATAACTAAAATAACAACCTACACGACGACATCACTAGTCCTATTCTCATCATCCTTTTTCACCTGCATCTTTTTTTCTTTTATGAGGTGGTCTTCCAGGCATCTTTTAAATATTAAAGGCAATGGTTTTGTATACTCTGTGGTTGGCCATTGATTCATGCCATTATTAAAAACAGATTATCAAATAACAAAGTAAAACACTTATAAGCAATTTTCAATCCATAATAAGCACTTAAATAAGCATGAATTAGTCTAGCAGTATAAACTTAAAACCAACAGTTGTATTAAGTAAACTAGCAGTTCTGCAATAGATAAGTAAGAAAAAGAGAGACTTACTACACCCTTGCTCAAAACAGGGTCAAACAATGAATCTACAAGCTCTAGCTTGCATAAAACAAGCTAGTGAGAGTCTATAAGCCCATCCAAAACTGGCTTATCATCCATAACATAAGCTGAGGTATATTTGAGAGTGATTGGTGTGATATTCTCTTAACTACTTAACCTTTTAAGTTCACTTAGTTAAAACAGTTTGTAAACAAGCTGTATTGAGAGCTTTTGAACATAAAACAACTCAATTCAGAAACATAACACTTGGGATTACAAAGTGACTTTAAAAACTCAAATTTGCATTAAAACTTGGAAATGTTACAAAGCTGAAAGCAAAAGCTGTAAATGACTGAAAATAAGCTTAAGTTAAATTAAAAACTAAAAACTAACTAGATAGATATATGTGATGATTTACAAGAAGCTCTATATATATAGCCGAAGTATTGGACTTCCATCTTGTGCTTCTTTGGAGAGATAAAACCAAGTGTGCTAGTTGTGTGAGGAGAGACTAAAGCAAATCCCAGCCTTTGAATTCTTTTGAGCTTCTTTGGAAACAATCTCAGCCATCGAAGTGCTTTGGGAATGGAGAGGGATTGCCAACATGGACTTTATAAAGCTGGGGGGTAGTAGTAGGGTGTTGAGTGATTTTTTGCAGAGAAGTATGGGAGCAAAAACAGGGTGCTGGCTGGTTTTGGTATTGGCGGGAAAGCTGGGGAAAGGGTTTATACAAGTTGGGTTGTGACAGAGAGAGGTTGAAGATGATTAAAGGAATGTTTGGTTTGTGTACAAGAAAGGCCCCTCCACATCACTCTTCTTTTCATTCTTTATTTCCCCTTTTCTTTCTTTTATAAATGAAGTTCCCCAAATTGGCATAATCAGCCCCCGTGGTTTATATGATAATATAACTTAGGGGTTTGGCATTTTTGACCCCTCAAGTTATATTTTTCTTTGCTTTTTCTTCTCGGAGTAGACTTTACTTTGATTTGGCTTCGTCTCCACACACTTTTCCATCCCGTGTCCTGTTTTGTCTCTTTTTGATTGGTTTTTCGTCCTTTTGTGAGATATCCGTTCCTGCACAACACAAATGCAAAACATACAAATATTTGGCAGTTTTTGTCTGTTTTTGGTCATTTAAGCTCGTTTTTAGAGGTAAAAGATATGTGTAATTAAGCACATATCAAGGTGGTCTTCCAGTCATCTTTTAAATATTAAAGGCAATGGTTTTGTATACTCTGTGGTTGGCCATTGATTCATGCCATCGATTCCCTTAATGTAAGTAGTATATGCAGCAACAAACATATGCTTACCATACCAATAAAAAATATAGTCTTCAAGTTTCTTATGAAGAAAATAAATTGTTACACAACCATGTTCACATGGTAAACCAGACAACTGACAAGCCCTACAACTGCAAGTGTTTAGCCTCTCATCTACTCTAAATGCTTCATAACCATTTCTGACTTTAAATTTACTTTCACCACATGGTACCACTCTTGTGCAAATCATTGTATAAGTGTTAATAATTGTATGAAGATACCTGTGCAAATTGTTATAATTGTATGAAAATACCTATGCAAATCCTTGATAATTTCAAACTTCTTTCAGATGTTTGGACAAATTCTATCATTCCATTTCACATGCTTTTCCCTCATCTTCTACATTCTTTCCATTACCATCAACCTTATATCGCCAAGCAGGTTAATGATGGTTTCCTTCTTGCTTCCACTATTAGTGCATTAAAGCATTCACTAATTCCATTCTCAAGTCAACAACATCATATGTTTTATCAATACATAAGAAAGCCCTACTCCAGCTTTCATGTTTCCTTTCCATCAAATGCTTGTGTGCATCAATGCTAACATTCTTCAACTAAATCATGATCTTTTTAAACTTAGCTGGGTAGGTTGCCTTTGTTGATTTCTAGAACAAGTTCCTATACACAACAACATTAAACTTCTTTATGAAGTTGGCATAAATAGGCCTACGACATTGTATGTGTTTTGCTAAACACATTATTTATTTTGCAGCTTCTATGAGTCCTTGAAACAAATAAATAATGTTAAGTACAGTTACATATATGAATACCTTTAATCTAAAAGTAGAGACATTTATACCTTATGCTGATCTAAAATGATAGTAAGACCTGCACCAACATCTATACCCAAGTCATCAATCAAGCATTTACCAACTCTAAATTTCCTTGTTCTCAACACTAACAACTACCCATGCAATAGGATAGATTTGATTATTTCCATCCCTTCCTACAGCTGACAACAATTTCCCTTTGCATATTGTTTTTAGCAAGCAACCATATAGACCTATGACCATCCTACACACTTGTACCCATAATCTTTTCACACCATTAAAGCAAACATAGAATGTCTTGAAGTAGTTATTTCCACCAAGCATGTTATCAACACCTAACTTATAAGTACTCCCTGAATTAAAGTTCAAAATCTCAGAGGCATATGACCATAACATTCCATAGTGATCCTCTAAGAATGTCTGATATTGGTTTAAAGCTTTAATCTTTCCTCTTTTAGCTTGATTAAGATTGAGTTGCATTTGTATTTCTTCAAAATTAATTCCATAATTTCCCTTATCTTAATATTTGGATTGATCATGTTCTTTTTGGCATAATTCCTAGCAATCTAATTACTTGTAATCAAAGTTTCATACTTATATATCCTAGAACATGAAAGCTCATCATCAAGTGTTTTAATTTGAAAAGATTTTTCCTTTGACATCCATGATGCCTATAATCTAAAAGGACATTTCCTTTTTCCTGAATCTCTACTACATTTAGCATGCAGTTTCTAGGGTTATTAACTTCATAATACAACTTATATCCTTTTGCTAAAGCATAAACGGCCAAAGCTCTTTTCAACTGATCTAGACTTTCATACCTCTCACCTATCACTGATTTCATCAACTTCCATTTTATAGAAGGATCCTGGATTGGGAATTGATCACCAACCACATCCTGATCTTCTATAATTTTGTCACTATCTTTATCAACATATTCCTCCCTATCTAATGCATTGTATATCCCAGTCAAAAAGGTTGTATCAATCATTTTAGAAGGTTTCTGCTTAGGTTTAGGGGTTGCCTTTTGATTCCTAATTTCAAATACTTCTTTTTCACCATTAGAAAAATGATCAACAAAGGCTGTATCACTATCATCTTCACTAAAATAATCATAAAAATCATCTTCTAGGTCACTATCACTACCATCTGCCTCATTTAACTCAAACACAGAACTTGACAGATTAATATGCACAACACAATCATTTTTACCACATTCTACGCATTCTTTTAACTGAGCATCGGAATTTAAACACCTTAAACCACTATCCAAATCTTTACTAGGATACAGGTAAAACATACCTTTAACCTCACCTAAAAACTTACTCCCTATGAATCTACCTAATGCAGCATGGTCCATTGAAGAAAGATCAACATTTTCGACTTTTGAAAGGATTTCAAAGCCATGGGTTAGAGGGTTTCTTACAAAAGAACCACCACGATGGAAGTTTATCACAAACTTGGAAGATTAAGATGATGATGCCATCTATGACAAATATCAAACAAGACAAAGGTTAAATCAAAAGTTCCCTAATTCTTACATAAAAACCCTAAATTTAAATCAAATCAAAAGCCCTAATTTGTATAAACAAAAACAAAATTAATTTTACTAGATGATGTAAAAACAGAAATGATTATTACCTCCTTATGTAAATGGCAACTGGATTAAAACAACTTGAAAGTTTTTTATTATTGATTGTTAATCGAAACTATGCGAGTGAAGTGAAGTGTGTGGGGTTAAGTAATATTTATTTACTTATTGGGATTAATAATATATTAAAAAATATATAAAATAAAAATATCAAAAGTCCAAGTAACTGCGAATCAACGCAAGTAAACGGTTACTAGTTTGGTACAAAATTTAACCGGTTGCAATAGTCTAATGCCCCAAATTAAAAAAAAAGTTGTGGTAACTTAGGCGAATAAAGTTTGATAGTTGGGTAACCTATCTATCTAAAAACCCGTAAAATAATACTAACAAAGTTTAAGAAGTATTCTGTTTTTGTCACTCAAATATAAAAATTTCAAAATAATGGAACACTATTGAAACTTTTAGTAGTTTTTAGGATAAAAGAAAGTTAGAGTGCCCATAATAGAACAAAAATCAAAATTTCACCCAAAATACATAATACCAAAATTAATTGGGTTAAGTCCATTAAATAGAAAATATACTTCCACTAATTTACAGAGTTAGTAAACAATTTTTTTACCAATCTAGTAATCGAAACTTGTTGTTTTGTGTTAATAATAGTAATACTACCGAATAGATTTCCACATCATTAATTTTAATTATTTATTTGACATGTAGACTTTCGAGGTGTTTGTTTTAACTGGACTTTTAAAACCTTTTTATTAAGCATAACGTTCAAGCTTCCCATATAATCACATACTTTAACCAAATATATCTCAATCTATCCATCACATTTAAAACCCTTACTTCCCTCTCTAATAGCACACTATAAAACACAAACCTTAAAGAGAAATCTGCGTAGAACACGTTATACACGACACAGGAAGGTATACGTGTTCTGACCAGTGGTGCAAAATAATTGGTTAAAACCGGTTTCCGGTTATTAGAAAACCGGTTTTAAAAAAACCGGTTTTTCTAATAACCGGTTTCGGTTTTTTCGGTTTTTCCGAAATCGGTTTTTTTCGGTTATAAATGTTCGGAATCGGTTTTTTTCGGTTATAAATTTTCGGAATCGGTTTTTTACCGGTTCGGTTTTTTTCGGTTATAAATGTTCGGAAATCGGAATCGGTTTTTATACCGGTTCGGTTTTTTTCGGAATTTAAAACTTCGAACATTTATTTAATAAACTTGTTAATTATCAAACATTTAATTAAACAATACACCGGAAACATACTATCAAATCAATAATAATTTTGTATTTGGCACCGGAAAAATACTAAAAAAATACCCATAACTTTTTATTTAAAACAATACGAATTATACAACTAAAATTTTATAAATACCTAATACAATGCGAAGCATTCGGTATGGCCATCACCCGAAAAACATTATTAGTGTACTCAAGTATGTCGAGCTTCGGCATTTCTTCACCGTTATATGAATCCATTAAATCTTTTCAATAAATCTTCTTACATTTAAGTGTTCATATATCTAAGTTCTTCAAACTACAATTCATTAATTCGGTATTCGGATGGTGATATCCCTAAATTCAACTTCTTCTCTTGCTATAGTTTCTTCAACGTCTTTAAATATCGGACCTTGACAACGATTGTTTATGTTTGTTACCCTATCTACTCCGTCCAAATAATCTTTCAAAACATACGCATACTGCACGGATTCGGGGGTTAGTCGTGACCTTCTTTCGATATAATTCTAACGCTAATAGAAAGGCCGATTCGGAAGCTACAGTCGAAGCTTGGACCGTTAATATAGTCACGAGCATTGCGGATAAATATTGGAATGAAATTAGATTTTCCCTTTCTTTCCACCAAGCCAAAATGTCAACGGTTTGTTAACTCTTCGGGCCTTAAAGTTATTAAAAAGTTTGTAGCCATATATTGTTCCCAACTCGCTTGTTGGTGGGCCGATGTTCGTTGTACGCTTGTGTAGCGTTCTTCAAAATAAAACTATTTAAAGGTTTTTAGTAAATATTCACTTGGTCTTTCGGGACGATCCGGCCCGCATTTGATCAACAATTGGGTTTTGTATTTGGACCATATTTTGTTTGCATAAATTCCAAATATTTTTTTTAAAGGTTATCGTTAAATATCACAAATATGGGAGTTTTATATAGTGGGGGGTCGGGGTTGTTAGCGTCTAACCCAAAGGATAAGTCTAAATTGTTCATTATTTTGTTATTAAAAGTTCTACGCCTCCAACATTTAAACATGGATTAAGTGCGGCGGAACAAAGTTAAATAAAAAATACAAAAGGTAAATTAGCAAAATATTTTAAAAATTTCTTTTTTATAACTTTAAACCATTTTCTAAACCATTTGACTAGTGATCGGTTTTTTAATTCGTCTAATTTTTCCGTTCATAGCATAAATTTGATTTAAAACTAATGAGCTAGTTGGGTAATAAACACCCGATAATTAATAGTTGCGTTGCACTTTAAAAACTTGTGTAAATAAAAATAGGTTTTAAATCATTTAGTAGGATTTTTTTTTTTTTTTTTTCACAATTCTTGTACGCTTTATCGAAAGATTATTTCTATTAAACAAAGTGTTTCATTAAAAAGCGTTTTTAAAGTCTCACGTTGTCATAATAATTTTCAAAATCATGCAAGTAGAATTCCACCTAGTATTTATTATCATAGCAAGGTATAGGGGTTCTTCAACACATTATTTACGAAAACGTCTAGAGTTCCATTTGTCGTTTTCGTTACTCGAACTATATATAGTTTACTAATAAAACCCTAAATTTCATCCTTAATACTATCCACATTTTTTTTAATGCCGCTTGCAGGTAAATTTTACTAACATGAGCATACACAACGGGAATGAAAAAAAGACCATCTAAAAACGGGGTTTTATACGCTTATTTTAACAATTTCCATTGCTCTTGTATTATTGGATGCATTATCTAGGTGAAATGTAAAAAACTTTATATCTCAATGATATTCAATTCAAGTGGCATGTAAATTTTTTCTTAAATTAGATCCCGTATGAGGATAACAAAATAGTTTAAAAGCCAATTGTTTGCCGTTTCATTATTAACCAAGATTCGGAATAAACCAAGAGCAGTTATCGGCTAAATAAGGAATTTGAGTTCCATGTGGTTGCGGTTCCAAGTTTCCGTAGTTATTAGATAACACCATTTTTATAATTCAGGAAAACCATCAATAATCATCTTTTTTAGCCGTTTTCCCATATTTAAATGCACATCTCTTCTAGGTAGTACGAACTTACATGTTGTTACCGCGCGATTGTCCTTTTTTTGAATAATCTCGTAAGCTTGACGTTGTCGAAGTGGTGAATGAAAAGCGTTGTTGAATGACAAACTTCGTAAAATCAAGTCGAACCGCATCATTATCAAATATAAAAACTTGACCATCCGCACCAATAGTACCTTGTGACTATCATTTTGGCTAACCGCATTACAACCGCTCTTATGAGTCCGGAGTTGTAGAGGTGGACCGGGGTTATAAATTTCATTACATTTCTTGCAACGCGCCCTTTTCCAACCCCATAGTTCATATACTCATATCGTTAATTTGACCAAACATCGGCATTTTCTGTTAGTTGGTCTAATTCGCACCCACATCTTCATTTGTGTAAATTTTTCGACCCATGGCTTAGTAGAAAACGGAGGCATCTAGTGGAAAGCCTTGTTGTGATTTTGTGAGTTTTCCATTATAGCTGGGATTTGAGAATTTAGAGTTATATATCACGGATTAGAGAGAAAAAAAGGGGGGGGAAAATAAAAGGGGGGGGTGGGGGAAAAAAGAGAGATTAGTTGGGTGTTTTTTATGTGTTTTCAACCCCTAACCCATTCCACTGTATTTATTAGTACTAGCCATGCCCTAAAATTCATCAAAAAAACACAAAAAAAACGGGTAGGGGTATAAAACGGTAGTAGCCGTTGTGATTTTTTTTTTTAAAAAAAAATACGGAAAGAAAAAAAAAAAAAAAAAAAACCGGTTTAAAACGGTTTAAAAAAAAAAATTGTAAAACGGCCTAGTCTTGGACTTCCATGTGGTCGATTTTTTTAACCGGTTTACAAAACCGGGTTTTTTTTAAAAAAAAAAACTATTATCGGTTATAAAAAAAAGAAAAAATATGAAATAAAATTAAATCCCGGTTTGTTTAAAAAAAAAACCGGTTAAACCGGGTTCAATTAAAAAACCCGAAGAAAACCGGGTGGTTTACCGGTTCGTTATATAAAACGGTTTTCGGTTTTTAAAAAACCGGTTTTTTAAAAAACCGGTTACGGTTTTTTATACCGATTTTTTAAAAAACCGGTTTACATTCGCATCTCTAGTTCTGACAGTGATTTGCAACTAGATGGATTTGGAACCTGAGGCTATGGATAGTATAAGACCATATGCAAATGGTGAGATATTTAGGCCTGATAACTTTGGCTTTTTTAGATAAAGTGGTGCTGGGAATAACTAGGCTAAAGGACATTATACGGAGGGTGCGGAACTTATTGATCGGTGCTTGATGTAGTTAGGAAATAGGCTGAGAATTGTGATTCATTATACGGAGGGTGTCGAACTTATTGATCGGAGGCATTTATTTTTGACCCGTGTTGCCTGAGGAGACAAGGTGAAGGAGATAGTTATAGTAGATGTGTTTGGATATATGTTTAAGATGAATAATGTGTCCATGTTGTTATACCTAAATATCCATGTAAGCATAAAACATAAATATAGACTAGCTCCAAGGCCCGCCCGATGGGCGGCTAGCTCCAAAAGTTTTTTAAAAGACAACATAAAGAGTAAAATGTTGATAAAATCACGTTAAAAGATATAATATTAGAACGAAAAAACTAAACTCTTATATTAAATGTATATCATCATGATATACAGTAGCAAGGAGCAAATAAGAACACACATCAAATTAAAAACAACATAAATTTAGAAAAACTTTATAAAAAATAGATAATTATGGGTGATTGGTTGCTTTTTTGAAACTTGTTAATAAAATTTAAATTCAATCCATTGACAACAGTTACATTATTAACTTGCATAATACTTTGATCAAACGCTCCAACTACTCTTTGCTTCTTACTGGTATTTACAAAAAATATTAAGTTATATACTGGGCCTTGAACACATAGTCTCAAAAGTGTATATAATATCCATAAAAGAGCCATTAACAAACGATCCAAGTTTAGCATCTAAAGCCACACCCTTAAGTAAACAATCTGATATACAACTATTTTTATATTTAGTTAGATGTGGCAAACAAACGATCCAAGCTTACACAAACAAATTAAGCAAGCAAAACTATTTTATATTTAGTTAGTTGTGGCAATACAGGCTTCATTGGCTTATGGATGGGCTGTTTGAATAAATTTTACATTAGATGGCCATATGATCAAGTAGTCGAAGAGGTTAAAAGTCGGCTTAAGGTGTATATATACATATACAATCTGACATACAACTAAATAACTTACATTGTCTGCTACTTTTTTTTATTTGCAGCATAAGAAACATATTTTTGTTCTCATAGATGTATCTATATAGTCTAGGCGCCACATCAGTCATTCAACATGTATATCTTCTTTTGTGGTTCCTTCAATATTGAATTTGCTCGACTCCTATATATGCTTAAAACAATACAAAACTGTAACCTTTTGACTTGCCTGTTTTCCTTAAGCTGCAAGAAGTTACACAAGTTGGAGTAAATTCCAAAACAAATACTCTGTAAAACACTACCAACATCGACCTAGTTAGAATAAAGTATCGCGGTGTTTGGGATTGCTACCACAACTGAGCAGAAAAAAGATTAACCCACACATAATTCTTCAAATATTACCTCATTTGGATTAGTGAATCTGTTTATGGAAATCCTGGGGGTGTTTGGGATTGCCTATAGAATTATGTATTTGCTCGATGTTTTTGAAAATAAAACATTTGGAATAAGAATCCCCAAGCATGTTTAAAAAAAACTACTTTCAGTAACAAAAATATCAAAGTCAATAAGAAGATAAGCTGTTTCAGTAAGCTACCTCAAATTTCCTTTGCTTTTTTGTATTTCCCAGTTTCCAGTGCAACTTACGCCCTTTGACTTTTGATCTTCGGTAAAACTTATCGTCTTCATCTTTATCACTCTTCCTTAACCTGCACACCAAAATAGACGTAAGCATCAGATAATCTTAAATGTAACTCATTACTCAAGGTTTATGGTTGGTTTAACCCGGCATACTACTAACTTGATTTATGTAACAATCAACTTAAAAGATTCATAACAGTTGTGTAGAAATCAATTAACCTTAAGTTATACACGGCCCACCACAGATAGTAGCAATACTTCGCCTGATATCCAATCATATTAGCTCTTCGAGGAATTAAGAAACTGAACACACGTTTAATGATTAGGTGATACATCTGGTATACTGTTTCCAAGACCGAAATAGTAGGTGTGAGAAACTTACTCACAAAAATCACATAGTAAAAGAACATCAACATCAGTTGATAGGATGCGACGCTACACTTTAATTGTGCTATCATGGTTCCTACTGTTTTATTGTCGTTGAAATAGTGAACCTGTAAAAGTATCTTGTTAAGACACATCACTAACAAAAAAAATTACAATTAATTTATTAGGCAAAAAAATATATCACAAACCATATAAAACATAATCTTTTATGCAACTCATTGCAAGGTTTTACATAAACAACTACTACTGGACATACATGAGTCTTCAAGTATAAAACCTGCTACTCTTCATATAGTAAACTCTCTATTTCAATCCAAGGTGTTCTCGGAGCTATAATATTGTTTCTTAACTTAAAACTACAAATAAATTGTGTTCTAATCATCAACCCTATAATAATCTTAATCTCTCACTTACAGTTAAGAGCGTAAATACATCCTCATCTATATCTTCATAAGAACTGGGTATAGGTGATGCATGACGTAGTAGCAAAAGTGACATAAAGTGAGATAAAAAGTATATAACCAATATTTCAATGGCATACTCTTGGCCATCTATATTATGATTTACGAGCATCAAACAAATCATCAAGATAATAGCGAAGATGCTAATTAAGAGTTTTTGAATATGGGATTCTTGAACAAAATGTAGACACATGCCATAATTTGAATATAACTAATAAGTATACTATAAGAAAGTCAGTCATATACTTTAAAAATAGTGAGAAAATAAGTTTTCTTACAACATTTTCTTCACGCGTCAGTGTTGATCCAAGTAACGATTTTATCATATCCTCCTTTTGATATTCCATGTCATCATCTGATTTTAAGCCTTAATCCTTGTCACTAATCCAATCTTCATCGTGTTCAGCTTACCATCATCCTAAAAAATAAAAAATTAGCTTAGTCTTATTATTACAAATATCACAAGCTTCTTCAATATATTGAATACCTTAACTTCTGTAAATTACTTACCTCTTAATTGTTATTAATCTAAGCAAACTCTCTGCTTGAAAATATAAGCAAGCACCAACCTATTAAAGTTGAACTGCGAAAAATAAATAACATTATTTAAAGGTTTAAAAACGATTAAGACAATTGAATTAGGGTTTCGGCCATATTTGATCTCATAAATTTATCTACTTTGAACAAATCTTGAAAAAAATAAGAAAATTATAAACAGGAAAAATAACCTAGAATTCCAAACGGTTGGATAAATATACGATTGTAACTTCATCATCCATGGATTGAAAGGTATATGTCGATGATCGAATACCAAAATATAAAGCCCTTTATTCGTCTTTTTTATGGTCTGGTTTTGTAAGAACTCAATTAGTTGTTTATGGATTTAATTTTGAGTTCGGGATTTTTGATTAGGGTTATTGTTTTTGGGATTTCTTGACAGAATTAAAGGGCGGGTATATTGATGGTAGGCTGAATTCATTTAGGGCCGTTCGATAAAAAAGAATGGCACATGTTATTAATTTAAAGTTTTGGTTAAAAATTAGGCTTAAGAAAAGCTTTATACAGGGGATGATTAGGTGGTAACTGGTAAATCACTTTAACCGATGAGGAGGTAAACCAGTTACCACATTCACTAGGTTGAGACAAATTTAAAAGTTTGGTTTAGTAAATCGAAAAAAGTTCCTTATTTTCTATTTAATCGACTTATCCCAAATTAATTTAAGTAAGTTTTCAAGAAAAGAAAAACAAAAAAAAACAGGACATTAGTAAAGGTGATCAAAAGTAAAAGAATAAAGAAAGCAACTGAAGAACAGAAACACAAGGACACACGGTTCCACCAACAAAATCAAACATCAAAACATAATCTAATAAAACATCTGATCTGTAATTAATAATAATTCATCATGGGTTGCTCCTCATCTCTTCCAGGTACTCCAATTATAGGGTTTTACTATTTTAATCAATCTGAAGAATTAATCTTCATCAAGATTCTTATATTTTGTTTACTTTATAGTTTTTGAGCTGTAAAGATTGTTAATTTGAGTTTCAATTGGTGTTAATTTTTTAGCTTTTAAGGTTTCTTAATTCTTATTGTTTCTAGATATTTGTTTTTTGATGATTGGTTTGTAGATAGGAGTGCGGGGCGGGTTGGTGGACTTAATCCGGAGAGCGGCGACTCGGATGCTAAGAATCTTCGTGTTAAGGTAGATTTGTTATGTTTATAGTATTAACTATTTAACAAGTTTTTTGGGTAACCATGGTTTCCGACCTTTTGCCCAACCCGCCACACAGACACAAACCGGGTAAAGCCCTCCCCCTTTTTTTGGAAGGTTGGCGTGGCCAGTTGGGTTGTTTGCACCAAGAGTGAATTGAACTTGAGGCCTCCTTTTTTTTCCTATACCACTTATCTCACAATATATATCTCACAAATGGCTCCAGCGAGGCTTGAACCCACAACCTCCAAATTGGTGGGGAACTCACATACCACTAGACCAAAGGCATTGGGTGAACTTGAGGCCTCTTACATTTTAGTAATGATGGTTGTTTTGAGTATCATCAATCCATGATATGATAGATTTTAGCATATCTTGTTCAGCGTTGTTGCTATAGGGTAGGACATAGCATTTCATACTCGGTGATATGCATAACGAGAATGGCATTCTAACAGGCTTGTAGGAACAAGTTTTGGGTTTGAATTATTCTTCTAGGTCTTAATGTCATATTGTTATGGTTGGATTAGTTTTTTGAATGCCGCGCCAAAATGTATTGATACAAAATGAACACAGAGGTCTTGGGTAGTTGGGTAAATTTTGTGGTTCTTTCATATACATGGAGCTAGTCTTGGTTTGATATACATGGCAAGAGCTCCATAAAGGACTATGAGATAATTATATGCCTGATTAGTTATAGTTACATTTAATTATAAGGTGGTCTAAAAGGTATACAGTATTTTTTTGCATGTATTGATAGGATTACATGTCTATAGAACTTGACTTTGCCTAATATGCATTAGTGATTCTCATGCAATGATAACTACAACTTACACTTAACTGTAAACACCACTTATGCTCAAGCATGTGAAATAACTTGGCTAACAAAATGCGAGATTATTATACGCTGTAAATTACTTACCAATCATGCTCTGGCTCTCTTGTAATCTCACACAAAATGAGGAACTTGCTTCCTATGATTTATGAATGCACTCGAGTGATGTATGAAACCTATATGATGAAAGGAAAGATACGGAGTACAAACCAAAAATTAGGACCTGTAGATTAGTTGGCCACTATCATACTATGAGAAGTCCATGATATAATAAGAAATATATTAATAAGGTGAAACGACAAAATAAAGAGGCACCACATTGAGAATTCTATGCTGTTTGGCGCATTAAGTCTTTTATCGAGATGTTTAGCTATTTAATCTGGATATGGTAAAATTGTCCCAAATGGCCCTTGTGCAATAGAAAGCCCTGTGCTTGGTTACTGCTGCATCTGGGATCTTAATCGAGTTACCCTGTCTATTATTCTAAGTTTGAGTTCGAGTGTCGGAAAAAGGTGAGTATGTAACATTTACCCATTTCATTTGGGTAATCAATTTCAACAATAGCAAATTCTTGTGATTGTTATGTTCAAAACATCGACTAAAAGGAAATTGAAAGAGAACATATGAAGTTAATGGACATTTCACGTACACACTAGAAGACTCGTATTACTTTGTCAATGCCTTCAGATACTTGTCAATCTGTCTTACATTACACCATGGTATTAAACGCCCCTTTTTCCTTGGAAATTCACAATTGAGTGATTTAAATGAAGCTTGAACTAACCACTCAGGGGTATCCTAGTGTAGGCCTCAAGTGGCCACACCAACCTTCCCAAAAAGGTGAGGGCTTTACCGGATTTAGTATGTGTGGCGGTGGGCTCAAACCATAGAAAAATGAAGCTTGAATGTGTCTTTGTTTGCAAAGAGGACCATGATTCTTCATGGCTCATCTTTTGATAATTTTTTTTCTTTTTAACATAGTGTAGAGTTTTAGGGAATATCGGTCCTACCTTCCTTTTATGTTAGTGATAGCTTGACAAACATTGTGCATTGGCAAGAGCAATTTTGAGCCAGTCTAAAAAAGTAAGTGCTCCTTTAAAAATCAAGTGAAATAACTTTTCTTGCTTTTGGAAAAAGAAAGGCTTTATAAAAGTTCTTTTAAAATCACTTACCGATGTGCATATCGCTTAACCACATAACTGGATCCTGGACCTTTTTTTCGTAATGCTCAGATTTCTGTCACAATCTCTCACAGATCAAACCAACAAGGAATTATGTGTTTCCTTGTGATTAGTTAACTCAAGTCACTGGTACATGAATTGACAAATTTACTCCAGTCTTGCATGAAATCACATGTTGAAAGTAAACTATGTAGACTGGTGAAAAAGTTAGGTCCTGCAGTTCAGTCCCTATGTGGAAGACTATTGTGTCATGAGTCCAGCTAGCAAGAATATAGAGGAGAAATGAGAATGAAGAAAAAGAAACATGTTTATTGATAAAAGTAACGTGACACCTAAGTTGGGGACTTGGAGGTATGGATCAGTAACTTACGGGGGTGTTTGTTTGAGCTCATTTTGTAGAATGATAGAAAACCCCTTGAGTTATGATTTATTATTGACCACTATTTATAGTGGTAAAACCCTAATACCCTAAACCCACAAACGGGCTTGGGCCGCAGTCCGAGCGGCGAAATCGCAAAAACTCGGACTGGAGTAGTAAACTAGAAAAGAAAAAAAAAGACAAAACATTAAAAGAAATAATAGCGATGAAGACATCCGACAACAAGCGTCTTCAAACAATCTTCAAACTTGAAGTCATGAACTGATAAACCTGGATAAACCAATATAACCGAAGCACGAACAACAACATACGATTGTGTGGATTTGTGACCTTAGCACAAATCACCAACACAAATAACGATTGTGTGGATTTGGGACCTTAGCACAAATCACCAACACAACAAACAAATAACAAAACTTAAAAAAAACATAATAGCTGTTGCACCACGGTCTTGTTGATCAAGACACAAATCTTCAGATCCGACACAAGTAAAAAAGATCACGATAATATTAGAAGGATAGCTGGTGACGATGATGTCATGCTTTTCTTTGAGGGCTGGTGATGATGACGATGGCGGCTAGGTTTTTTTTTTGATTTAGGGTTTGACGGGGATCCCTCCGAATCATCGACGAGTTGTCGATGACCGGAGGACAACTATTTTGTGAAGAAGGTTAGTGTTTTTGAGCGGAAGATACGTGATTAGGGTTTAGGATCTTAATGGCTGATACCATGTAGAATGATAGAAAACCCCTTGAGTTATGATTTATTATTGACCACTATTTATAGTGGTAAAACCCTAATACCCTAAACCCACAAACGGGCTTGGGCCTATTTATTCACTAATACATTTAGGGGGCTTATGAGCTTATTAGCTTATAAAACTAAAATAAGTCCAATCAAGTGTTATAACAATTACAATTTCAGATGTTCATGTACTTTGTGGTCATTTTGCCTCATTAATAATGATAAGCTAACCCAAACACTATGTATGGGCTTATGTGCTTATTATTCTTAACCCATAAGCTGCTTATGAAGTATAAGCCTAAGCCCAAAACGTAGGCTTAGACAAATACCCCCATACATGTCAATCACAGTTTAGAGTGGGGCAGATTTTTTTCGGGTTAAATAACTTAAAATTGTTTTCTCGAAAAGCTTCTATAAAAAATACTTATTTCTGGATGCAAGGTGTCCTTCAACCTACTCAACCAGTCCCAAGATAAGCAGCTGTGTGCAAAGTTTATTCTAAGTATAGTTTTTAATTTTTGTAGAAATTACTCCTAAATAAGGCAATGGTTTAGGAAGAAAGAAGATTGAACAGTGATTGGGATGATTGGTCTTATCCAAAGTAGAAATTTTTGTGAGTAGAGTCGTGGAGATAATTACTATGAGGGAAGTAATAAAATAGTTTTTTTTTTTTTTTTTTTTTTTTTTTTGGGTAAAGGGTTACCCCGGTAAATATATTAACCAAAAAAACTGTTAAGTACAAATGGAATGTGGCTGAATGAAATATTTTGGAATAAGTTGGCAGAGACTAAAAGGCATAACAAAGTGGTTTGGCCCCAATAAGACGTAGTTCGAAGTTATAACTGTTCCTCTGGACATAGCTCGGAAGCTCTCTTGCTAAGCTTTTTATACTGAAATTCGGAAGCTCTCTTTTCTTTCATTCTTTCCGGTTCCAACGTATCGAATTGGCCTCGAACAATAATTAAATAATATGTTTTTCCCATGGCACATTTGTATGCTCCAGCTTCTTTTTTGTATGCTTCTATTCCAGATTCTAATCCAGAGTTCTTCTAAAATAGGATCTGAGTTTTTGCTCTTTGATGTTTTACTCTTTCATTGTAATTTTATTCTATTAGTTTCCGTTTTCTGTGACCGATGTTGTCCTATACCAACTTCTACGGTATATTTGATAATTGTCGTAATTTGGTCCATATGTTCTGCTCTACCTCAACGTGATAATAGGTGGCCGTGCGCTACCCAAATGTACAAAGTCATTAGTGATCTTGCCATGGCTTGAGCCCAATTTTTGTATCAATTATAATAGCACAACATATTCACGACTTGTGAAGCTCTATCATCTGCTGAAGGTGAGCTTGCATCAAAGAATTAGGAACAATAAGGCAGGAGTTAATATAAGAAATACAACCTATAGTAAATGTTTACTCTTATCTTTCCTTGATGTACCGATGGATTGAGCTTCGTTTTATTCCACCCT
>BQNB010027752.1:5006-57333 GCA_026074375.1 Tanacetum coccineum
TATAAACATGCATAACTAAGGCATATACCCAATCTTTTTAAATATACAAAAATGCATAACTAAGTCTTAATATTACTACTTAATGAGTATAAAAATGGAGTATATCTTCGTTGACCCACCCACCACTTTGTTAAGCTCCTTGTACGTGTGCATAATTGTACACTACTAGTATTATTTATGTAACCATGGGATGCATATGTTGTAATCCATATCTAGAAGGATATATGCATTCATCATGGTCATTAAGCATGTTAGTGGCTAATTGTTTTTAGTGACTTGACCTAGCCAAACCCAACCCCAAAAATCTCCATATCTCCAACCAACAATGTCATTAGACCCTTTCACCAAAATGAAATACCATCCTTTGTTTGTACATGAAACCATTTGTACCAAATTCACCTAAAAACAAGACCTTTAGAACAAAAAACATTGTGACTATATGAGATATGATGCTCTTTTGCCGGGTTTTTGTTTCATAAGCTACTTGATTTACGCAGTCAAATTTTTAATTTTTTGCGTTTGTATGACTTGTAAAAAGTATCATGAAACAATAAGGATTTAAAAATACCATCCTTTGTTTGTAAAAAGTTTCATTGTAGCTCAATATAATATAATAAATTTATATAAGCTAACAAATCTTAAAATAAGCTGGAAATTTAAGGTATAAAACATAAACCAAAAAACAAATAAGCTCATAAGTCATATATAAGCTTAAATAAACACTCTTTACACTTCCTGGTGGAAGGAGTGTTTTACACTTCCTGGTGGAGTATCTGGTCATATAGAAACCATCTCCTCTTCTCTGATTCAAATCTTCGAAAAGATGGTATTTTTGAAGACATAGTTAGGCGTTCTTTTTCTTGGTATATTGCTAGGGGTAAAAACTCTATTAGTTGGGATAATTGGATTCAACACCCTTTTTTAATTTCTTTGTAATTCTAGCTCCTTGCTAGTTTTCTTTTAATAAAGTTGCCGTTCAAAAAAAAAAATAAACACTCTTTAATCCTCATAAGTCATATATAAGCTTAAATAAACACCCCCTTAATCAAACTACAATACATATATACCTAAACCAAGATCAAAGAAGAAAATATCCAAACTTTAATCAAACTACATACAGCTGAACATGGTTCGAAAACCGTATCAGACGGACTAAGATCGGATCGGGCCGAAAAACTGATTTAGTCTAAAAGTCCGGACCGAGGACCGGAACGGACCGAAACATTCGGTCCAGACACGGTTGGTCTGGTCCGGTCCGGATAGTTGGTCCGGTCAGGTTGGTTGCGCATAAAACCGAACCAGACCGAGAGTCAAAAATGAGTAAAAGAATGGATCAAGGACCAGACCAAAATATGTTTGGTACGATTCAGTTTTTCGATTAGATCCGGTCCGCGATCTATAATGCTGAGCCCTACGTGTATAAATTTCTTAACCGTATTAGTGGATAAATTTCTTAATCTGCTGAGTCGATGTTGGTTTGTTTGTTACCGACTTATTTTAAAACACGACTTAATAGACGTCATAAGGGTGATGTCTTTTTTGATTAAGTCACTCATATATACATGATTACATTGTTCCGACACGTACTAAACATACAAAACAAACAATAAGTTTGAGCACGCGTAATAAAAGGTGTCAAGACCGAGTCTTGGACACTGAAGATATTACAGCTCTAGTTGAGCACACGTCTTCGACCATATAAAATGCTAGACTCGGTCGTCCCAAGATTGAGTGGCGTAATGTGAGTTTTTGAGTGTGTGCGTTTTAGCGTTGTATATTTGTGTTTTAAGTGAGGTATGTTTTGGTGGTGAAGTTGTTTGTTTTATTACACTAAGGTGGTGTTTGTTTTTTAAAATATACCTCTTAACATCCTCTTAATCTGTCTCGTTCAGACACGGTCAGACATTTTAATCATTAAGTGCGTTTGTTTTTTTATTCTCGTTCAGAGGCGGTCAGAGGCTGAAACCTCTTACCCAACAAGATGGGAATGAGATGTCTTACTACCTCTTAATGTGTTCTAACTTTTTTTCTTTCTTTCTTTAGATTTTTTACTTTGTTTTTTTCTTTGATTCATTTTTATTTTATTTTATATTATATATTTTCTCGTCTTTTTCATTCGTACTGATAATACGTTTTAGAAAGAATTATGACGTTATTTTTTCAAGATAAAAATATTAAATATGATTATGATAAAAATGCTCAAACTTAACATAATTGTATTTCAACCAATAATAATATTACTAGTAACTAATTTTTTCAGTCAAATATTAGCATGCATATTTTGAGTATTTAACTTGAATTCTTTTTCTTCAAAAATATTTTAATTGTTACATGACAATGTTAAACATATTCTAAGATATTCTACTTTGTTCATAATTTTATCATCGTAAATTAATTGATAGTAATAGTTTTAAGAAATGGCAAAGATAATTAACAATATGAGAATATAACATACAAATAATATATGATTAATTTACGAGATTAAAGTGCGACACAATATCATTGAATGTTTTGTTTTAACACAACTTATTTATATGTTGCTAGGTCGTGTTAGTTTGATGACTCACTTGTTGTATTTAATGTTTATAATCGTTTATGTATCATAAGAATAAAACTGTTAAATATTAATATATCATTCAAACATTTAAAAAAAACAAACAATATTATTTCATTTAGATTCAGACATTTACGCCTCGGATTCAGATTCAGATGTGCAAGTCAGATTCAGATTCAGAGACTCTTAATAAACAACAACACCTAACTTGATAGTGAAGTTGATTGTAAAAAAAAGCTGACGTAAGACTGAAGTGATGATGATAATGAATCCGGTCTTATGATCTTCTTATTACACCAAGCCTTACAAGCTCCAATTGTGTGAGTTACAAATGCAACTCCATCTAAAAAATTGAGTTAGTTTGAACAAAGGAAAATGCTAGAGGGGTTAATAAGGTAGATCCCACAAAGCCAAAGGCTAAAAAGACAAAAAAGTCCACATATTTAAACCTCATATCATACACAATCCACTTACTTTATATCATCTCATCTCTTCTCACATAACACAAACACACCATTACATTTCTATTTTTATTTTTTTAATAAAAATTCTCATTTTTTCTCTTTCATTAAACCCAAAAAAAAAAAACACTCTTTCTTCTTCTTCGATCTCAAACGTTGTCGTATTTGTCTTTAGATCTGAAGCAATACCCTCATTTTACACACCTCATTTCCCCGGCGCGTGTGACTTACTCGCGGTCAGTTTGTTGGAGTTTCGATCTGACGGTGTTACACGCGTCTTCACGGGCTTTTGACGAGATATTGTTCTGTGAATTTTGACGGTCACGCGCTTGAATCGGGTCACCAGAGATATCTCGCACGCCGCACGCGCTAAACTGAAAATATCTCACGCGCCCTCACGCGCTCATTTCACTTCACCGGCGACATTTCCGGTGAGACGTCGTTTCTCCATAATGCCAATTTAACAACCAAAAAACGACTTCACGCGCCGCACGCGCCACTAGCACCCACCCACCATATCTCACGCGCCGCCGTTTCCCGGGAAACCAAAAAATGGCATACTCATTCCCAGAAGAAGTCCTGGAACACGTGTTCTCATTCCTGGAATCCGAAAGGGACCGAAACTCAGTCTCATTAGTCTGCAAAACATGGTACGAGATGGAACGTTGGTGTCGAAAAAGGATCTTCATAGGCAACTGCTACGCCGTGTCCCCTCGCGAAACGATCAGGCGTTTTCCGGAGGCGAAAATCATCGAATTGAAAGGAAAACCGCATTTTGCGGATTTTAATTTGGTTCCGGAAGGGTGGGGAGGGTATTTTCAGCCGTGGGTAGTCGAATTGAGTAAAGGGTATCCTTTGTTAGAGGAAATTAGGCTTAAAAGAATGGTGGTGAGTGATGATTGTTTGGAGCTTATTGGGAAAAGTTTTAAGAATTTTCGGGTTTTGGTTTTGGCGTCGTGTGAGGGGTTTAGTACTGATGGACTTGCGGCCGTTGCTGCGAATTGCAGGTTGAATTTTGTTACTATAAAGTTTTGTTTTTTTGCGATGTTTAGGTTAGTTTGATTTGCTTATAGAAATGAAAAATCTGGCGTTTTGGCCTTTGGTGAGACTGTTTGGGATTGCTTAAGCTAATGATTTGATATATCGAGTAAATTTATGTTTTTTTGCGATGTTTAGCTTAGTTTGATTTGCATATAAAAAAGAAATTCTAACCTTTCGGCTTTTTGGTTTCGGAGTTTAAGTCATGATTTTGATATATAATGCATGTATAGCGAGTAAATTTATGTTTTTTTTTGCTATGTTTAGGTTGGTTTGATTCGATATATAATGCATGTATATCGAGTAAAGTTATGTTTGTTTAGGTTAGTTTGACTCCATATGCATGTTCAAAATGTGACCTTTTGGGGTTTTTGTGAGGGTGTTTTGAATCCTGATAACAAAAGATGTTTTTTTAGTGTTGATTTGTTATATTTTGAGTAAAACTTGGTTCTTTTTATGTCTAGGTTAGTATTTTCGGTAAAGCTTAGTTCTTTTTGTGAGGGTGTTTGGGTTCTTGATAACAAAAGATGTTTTTTAGTGAAGATTTCTTATAATGTTTGTATTTTCAGTCAAGTTTAGTTCTTTTCATGTTTAGGTTAGTTTGATTTGCATTTAGAAATGATTTTTTTTAACCTTTTGGTATAGAAACTAAAAAATGTGACCTTTTGGCGTTTTTGTGAGGGTGCATTGACCTTTATTGGTAGACTACTAATGACAAAAATGTGTTTTTTGCTAAGAAAAAAATTGTTAAATTACCGTGCTCTGCTACTTTTAGTAATTCCTTAGTTTAGTTGCTAAATAGGTCAAATCTTGAGGCTTATGGTAACAAATTTGCGTTCCAAGGGAACTATTAATAAAACAAGTCTGCTTTTGTTTAATTCATGTTTTTTCTTTAAGATTGACCAGGTTACTTGTAGTCTTTAGGGAACGTCCTATATAATACGTTAGTAATTTATTTTGTTATAAATCTAGAAAGAGTTTTCCAGTTAAATGATAAATGTGATAAGTTCGTGTGTCTGTTAGCAACTTGTCTTTTGCTTAAGCAATGAAGTCGATCACAACTGGTGGTTTTTGTTGATTGAGTTATTTTTCATCGATGAGTGGTTGATTTCCTTTTCTGGCTGCAACATTTTGTTTTGATTATACCTAGCAAGTGGATAAAGCGCCAATATCTATTAGCTTCTTTGAAGATATAAATGTCGTTCTGCTACTATGCTAAGCTTACTATATATTTCTTGAACAGAGTTGTATGAGTATTTCCGTAATTTTAGACAAGTTCTTCTTTCTTTACTAATGTTGCTCATCTATCTGATTTTCTATACAGAAATTTGAGAGTACTGGATTTGCAAGAGTGTGACGTCGAGGATCTAAGTGGACACTGGCTGAGCCACTTCCCTGATTCTTTTAACTCATTGGTAGACATCTTAAGCATTGCTTGGCTTGGGCCTCTGCTGTGAATTTCGCAGCCCTTGAACTTCTGGTTGCTCGCCACCCAACTGAAGACTCTTACGACACAACCAGCCCAGTACCCCCTTGATAGCTGTCCATGCTCCTACATCTTCACCAACAGTTGGTTGATTTTGTACTAGTCTTACTCTGCTGACATCCGGTCGGATGAATATTCAAGTCTAGCGGATGCTTTTTCAGCTTGCAAGAATCTTCAAGGGTTGTCTGGGTTTTGGGACGTCGTTCCAGCTTATCTTCCGGCTTTTTACTCCGTGTGTTCTCAGCTCACTTCTCTAAACTTGAGCTATGCGACTACACAAAGTCCTGATCTTACAAAGATTGTTAGCCAGTGTCATAAGTTGCAGCGGTTATTGGTATGTCTTAATACTATTCTGTTTATGTATAACTTGGGGGCTTTTTCTAACTATTGTGTTTTAAGTTGCAAATAATCTCCTTTTGGCTTCTGGGTATAGTGAAACTGGTTCTGATTATTTAGGGTGTGTTTGTAAGCTTATAGAAAAGGCTTATGGGCTTTAGCAAAATGCCATTTATGAGCGGATTTGGTAACACAAATTTGTAGTCTTCAAAAAGTTTTGTAGATCTTTGTTGGTAGTGTTTGTAAGATCATTGTATTATGATAATACAATAAGCGAATAAGCACCTCGAATAAGCTTAGACAAACACTATTTTCAAGTGCTTAATAGTTTATTGGAGGACAACTAGGAGTTGTTTGCGAAAACCCAGCTCATTTTGCAAACGTCAAATAAATCGTTCAGCGTAACTACCTCCTGTGACTTGTCTTTTACAGCTGATTTTGATTACTTCATATTACAGTAAATAATTACTTACCAAGTTTAAATGCATTTATTTTTATTCTTAATGTGCATATTTTTATTAAATGTCATCAATCTATGTTATTGCAGGTATTAGATTACATCGAGGACACGGGCCTCAATGCCCTTGCTATGTCTTGCAAGGACCTCAGAGAACTGCGTGTATTCCCTTCCGATCCCTTTGTTGCCGATGCAAATGTGCTTTTAACTGAAGAAGGCCTTGTTTCTGTTTCCGAGGGCTGCCCAAAACTTCATTCCGTTCTGTATTTCTGTCGACAAATGACAAATACCGCATTGATTTCCATTGCTAGAAACCGTCCTAACTTCACATGCTTCCGCTTATGCATTCTCGAACCCCGAGCTCCAGATCACCTCACACTCGAACCCCTCGATGTTGGTTTCGGAGCCATAGTAGAAAATTGCAAAGATCTTCGCCGTCTTTCAATGTCGGGTCTCCTCACAGATCGTGTATTCGAATACATCGGAAAGCATGCCAAGAAGCTAGACATGCTTTCCATAGCTTTTGCCGGTGAGAGTGATTTAGGATTACATCATGTTTTATCAGGGTGTGACAGCCTAAGGAAGCTGGAGATTCGGGACTGTCCTTTTGGGGATAAAGCTTTGTTAGCTAATGCTTCTAAACTGGAGACAATGCGATCCCTTTGGATGTCTTCTTGTGGTGTTAGTTTTGGAGCATGTAAGTTACTTGGTCGGATGATGCCTAGTCTTAATGTTGAAGTTATTGATGAGCGGGAAAACTTAAATTCAGTCCCGGAAAACGTCCCAGTTGAAAAGCTTTACATTTACCGCACGGTTGCTGGACAAAGGTTTGACATGCCGGATTTTGTACGCACAATGGGCAAAGATGAGGTACGCGCTGCATATCACATGCTATAAATTCCATTATCATAAAAGGTTCTCAGTTCTCAAGTGAACTCTATAAAAAAAAGGTCATATTGGTAATATTTGACAGTTGACATGGCTTTCGGTACCTAGGTTCCAATAAAGAACTGAAGCTCTTGTAGTGTTCCGATATGCCACATTTGGCCCAGTCAGCGACGGTGTATGAGTTGTAGAATGTATTTGTATTTTTAGTGTCTGAATAAAGATTCTTTGAATTATGCGACATCACTGTTACTTATCTCTTTACTTGAATCGGAATGACTCAATTATTGGTATTTGTTGCGACACAAATGCTATCGCATTCAGCTGTTGTGAAAACCTCCTGTTTGTTTTGTTCTGAGGATTATGGTCTAAGGCCATACTTATTGATGTTATTGTTACAGTATTTGTGGGTTTTGTGTACACGACTTATGCTTGGTCCAATGCTCCCTCGGCTTGGCTATAAGCGTAACTTGTTACTTAAGTGTCATGTCGGGACATACGTCATGCATGGTCCAACACGTGTGGCTTGGCGCGATAATATTCCATGACTTAACCTTCATGTTATTGGAGGTGGTACTGTTGGCATGTTTAAGCTCATATGGGTGCGAGACCATGTATGACATGGTCTTATCGGAGCAGTGTTGGAGCTTATTTATCCTTTACGACACCGCGAAACATCTAACTATTTTTTTTTCTACTAAAGGTTGATTTTATGTAGTGTTATTTAAGTAAAGTTTTAACTCTTAGTTACCAGTAAATACAATTTGGATGTTTCCAAATCAGAAAGTAAAAACAAGTGACATTTTGACTACTTTTCTTCTCATACTTATGATTGTTTGTTTTACAAGAAAATGCCAATGTTTACAATTGTAATAATCCAAAATGATGAATATGTCATGTCAAAATGCAATTAACATATATACTAATCATTCCCAAATGTCCATAAGCAAAGTGATTAATCATTCCCAAATGTCCATAAGCAAAGTGATTAATGAATGCAAATGAAGTGATAATTGGCACAAAAAGTAGTATGAAAAGTAGGGGTGAGCAGAAAAAACCGAACCGAAAACCGAAAAAACTGACCGAAACTAGAAAACGATGGTTCGGTTTTTAATTTTTCAAAAACCGAAAAATTTCGGTTCGGTTTCAGTTTTTTTTCAAAAACCGAACCGAACCAAACCAATTTTATAATAATATATAATTAATATAATATAAATAAATAATGATATAACCTAAAAATTTAAACGGTTTAAAACCGAAAAAACCGAAAAACAGAAAAACCGAACCGCAAAAATCGAGAAACCAAAAAAACCGAACCGCCAAAAACCTAGCGGTTTCGGTTTTTGGTTTATAAAAACCGAATATTTCGATTCGGTTTCGGTTTTAGTCAAAAACCGACCCAAACTAAACCGTGCACACCCTAATGAAAAGGGAACTTTTAATATAAGATTGCAATTGAAGTGACAAATGGTAAAGAAGGGTTATGATATATGTCCCCCTTGAAAACACCATTTGTACCCCTTCGGTTTTTTTTTCGTATTTTATTTTTTTTGTATTTTTATAATTTTGTATATGTTATAAACTGTGACACGGAAAAAACGGAACGAAAAATATAAAGTTTAACATGTCAAAAATTACGAAACAAAAACTGATAAAAAACTGCGTTGCACTGTAAAAAAGAAGTACAAAAGAAATCTTTTGTACTTTTTGACACTATGCAGTGGGGCAGAGGGTACTAATTGGGGCACCCGGTAAAGAAAGGTGTATAAATGGATAAGGTAATCAACTAGAAACCAAAAAAGCTTTATTTGTATTGGATGATGATATCCACTCCTTTATACAATCATGATCATCATTCACATGTTTCATTCTTCATCATTTCCATCTTCAATTTTAATTATGATTTCCACAGGCCATTTTGTTACCCTCTGGTCCAGATTTTACCATCAAGTAGATGCTCATTAAAGTCATTTTTTCTGAAGCAATAACTTTCTTCATACAACTTTAAGAACAATGAGTTTTTTTTTTTACTTTTATTTAAGGTAGTTTTTTGTTACCTTTATTTAAGGTTAACAACTTGAACCTTTTGTTCTAAAGCATATATACACTTTAGTTTTGACATTATTTAGGAGTATTTGTTCCAAATTCTGTATGCCCAATTTGCACTTCTGCCCAAGAGGATTGTTCACATCTTTTCTTCAAGTGCTGTTTGGTTACTAATATTGTTAGGCGTATTTGCCGGTGGTGGAATATAGATTGGTCCCCTCTTGGTTTTTATATTGAATGGCTATCGTGGTTCAAGGCCATCAGGATGAATTCGTTCCTTAAATCTATATTGGAAGGGGTCTTTTACACAGCGTGGTGGAGCATTTGGTTTTTTCGTAATCAGGTGTGTGTTTTTTTCCTCTCGAAAAAGCACTCGGGAAGGATGTTTTGTTAATGACATTGTTTCTCGTTTTTACGTTTTTTTTGGTGACATTCAAGTTGAATCGTTCTTTTAGTTGGTATAGAGGTTACAACGATCCTTTATCTAAATTTCTTTGTAATGGGTTGTGCTAGGCACCTTGCTAGTTTTTTAATAAAAAATTGCCGTTCAAATAAAATAAAATTTAGGAGTATGTATGATTGAAAACTTATTCAAAATAACACGCACCTTAGAGCAAGGAGTATGGTGAAGTATTGTATCTCCTCACTTAGGCTCCACAGCCCGCCACATCAGCATCTCACTCCCACTCAAAAATATTCCTTCACTCGTAACACACCCCTATCTCCTCACTTTGGCCTCACCACTCACCATTTTATTTTCTTTTCAATTTTTTTCACACAAACATAATTCATTTCATTAAAATTAAAAATACATAATACAATACAATACAATAAAAATAAAACATTACGAAATTTAAAAACTAATGCGAAAATTAAAAAAATACATCAAATTATAAATAATCTAATCTTGTTGTTGATGTTGTTGCCAAAGATGCTCAATGACATTACGTTGAAGCTTTGCGTGTGTTTGTTTATCACGTAGTTCTTTGGATTTTCTTCGTTGCACTTCGCACCGCTCGACCCATGTCCTTAATATATTTGGTTGCGGGCAAATATAATTTCGCTGGTCAAGCTCGGATAACGCAAACTTTTGATCTTTTAAAATCATGTTATGCAATATAATGCAAGTGTACATGACTCTGCGTAGCTTGTTGACAGTCCAAGCACGCGCCGGTTGACATATAATATGCCAACGTCCTTGAAGGACCCCAAAAGCTCTTTCAATGTCTTTTCGAGCACTTTCTTGTTTCCGTTTAAATAAGGCATTCTTCTCTGAATTTGCAACCGTAAATGATTTAACAAAAGATGACCATTGTGGGTAAATGCCGTCGGCTAGATAATACCCTTTTTCGAATGTAACCCCGTTACATTCAAACGGAGCCACGGGGGCGATGTCATCAAGAAGGTCGTCAAATAACGGAGAATTATTCAAAACGGTTAAATCGTTATTTGCATCCCGTCAAATAACGAAGAATTATTCAAAACGATTAAATCGTTATTTGCACCCGCTACCTCAAAAAAAGCATGCAAAATCCACAAATCATATGAACCAACAGCCTCGAGCATTCTAGTTGGGTACTTTTTATCTCCTCTAGCAAATTGCCCATGCCATCCATTTGGGCAATTTCTCCATTCTCAATGCCTACAATCAATGCTTTCAAGCATTCCCGAAAAATCATGAATATTATTGTGTGCGGTGTATAAGTTTTGAATGTCATTGAAGTCAGGTTTTCGTAAATACTCGGGCATAAAAAGTTCGATAACGCACATAGTAAAAAAATCTAGACAATCGCGTGCGCAATGGTTACCCATTTGTAAATACTCATCTAATGAATCAGGTGTTACGCCGTATGCCAATTGGCGTATGGCGCATGTGCATTTCATAATAACACTAAAACCTAGTAGACCCGTAGCATCGGGTCGGACTCTAAAGAAATCAAAATGCGGAGGAAGAGGATGGTGAGTTTGAATGTAATTTTCAATACCTGAGACTATTTCTAAAAATAGTTTACGGCTCATTCGATACCGTTTTCGAAAATAATACTCAGGATATTTTGGGTTAGGACCAAAAGAGTCCGCCATCAAACATTCTTCAGCATCTAAAAGTTCTCGGTAGATATAGTTTCGGTGGCGCACCCGTTCTACTTCTTCTTCTTGTTCTTGCTTGCCTGAACTTGTTGATACTTAAATATCTAAATAATCATCATATCATCACATCGGACAAATCATCACCACTTGAATCACTCATCATGTTTATTGGTTTTAAGATGTAGTGTTTTGAAAGAGTAGTTTTTTAAAATTGAAAGTGTGTGTTAAAATGTTAAAATGAAGTAGTATTTATAATGAAAGTGGGTATAAATTTTAAAAAAGTTTAAAAATTATAACCGTTGCATTATATATCTAAATAACGGGTATATTTTTTTCCTTTTGTCGTATTCGACTCACTTAAGTGGCGAGATACCAAAAATTTGGGGTATGGTGACGAGCTATGTGGCGAGGGACAATCAGTAGGTGTATGGCGAAGGTATCTCGTAACCATACTCCTAATCATCTTAGCTGTTTTTAGTGACATCATGGCTAGGCGATCGTTTATACACCCCATCGTGGGATGAAAAAAAAAACAGTTTTTTTTATTGTTTTCTATTCATTTTTTCTCTAGTTAATACTTTTCTCTTTATTAACTTGATGTATTATGTTTTTTAGTTTACAAGTACAGATTTTACGATGATGGTTTGGTCTACAAGGGGCGTGTAGGTTAGATTATGTATAGAGACTTATGGACTATTTGAATTTTACACATTAGAAAGCCATACATACCTCACTTTCAAAAAAAATTACCGAGCTTGTCACTTATTCAAGTCCACAAACTCAGTTGATTTAGATTACAAAAGGAATGGGGAGCATCCGAAACGACCACAAAAATACATGTTAGACCGCGTATATAAAAAATAAAAGGCTAAACATTTTGAAGAAGAAGCATTATTATGTTTATAAGTAACAAGAAAATCTAAACCAAACACCTTCTACATAACAAAATTGGCCTACAAGTTTATTTGCTATTTATACATTCAACAAACACGAATTACATAAACATGTAAGTCCTTCCCAATTAATCGTCTGAGAATTAGTAGGTTTGTTATAGTTGAGCTGGAAACACTGGTGTTAAAAAGGGTGTGGAAAGATAGATTTAAACTTTATAGACGTAAGTCGAAGCCGAACCTCTTTCAGGACAAAACCGAGAAGAAAACGAACTGAACCTATTTTCGGGTTCCGGTGCATCGGTTCATTATTTTCCTCATTTTCGGTCTTCGTCCGGTCCGGTCCAGTCCTCGTCGACTCGATCTGAGGGCACAAAACCGGCTATTATTCTTTTCCTCATTTTGGGTCTTTGGTCCGGTCCAATCCTTCCGACTCACTTGGACCGAACATTTCAATGTGATCCTCAGTCCCAAATCGGATTTTGGTCCAATCTAGCCTTGATCAATCCGGTTTGATTGTTCTTTTTATCATGTTAAGAGAAACAAAATGAAGAAAGTAGTGGGCCTTATCCAAAACTAGACGTCTAATATTTATTGCAGTGATGAGTATTGAGTGAATACAAAATTTTGGCATAATATATTTCCAATTGTAAAGTTGGCTTAGATTTTATAGACAAGAAATGCAAATGAATAATAAAATTTGTATGGGCTGGTCGCTAGCTCTATATAAGGTAGAGGTAGCAGATAATGGAATCTCGCCGAGGATTCATATGAGATCATATAATATGTGAAATGCAATGCACTAATGCATATTATTTCGACCACCAACGGGCATTTGTCATATGGTTTATGGAGGTTTCCTTCCCTCCCTAGCGCACAGGTCTCATGTTGAGTTCTTGTCCATAGGGCGATAGGGGTTTCCCTACCCCCGCGTTGTATAACGCCCGGACAGAAGGGTGCATCTGCCATCTGGGTGCGACCCAATCCATGGTTGTGTGGGCTCGCTGTACGCTTTCTTGGGCTACAGGGGCCATGTAGGCCACAAGTATTGCTCCCTCCGTTTCCATAAAAAAAAATGGATAGAGAGAGAGACAGGAAGCACTTTTTGCAGCTAGTAACATTATGGGACTAAAAAATATGTTCTTTTTGGTTTTGTTAATATTCAATATCTCAAAAGTGACACTACAACAACTACAAACCTCTAGTGTGATTCCTTTTCAATTATTGAACAATTAGCTCGAAAATTTGAAGTGTTAAAGTGAACTTAATGAGCCGGCTTTCAGGCGGTGCGGAGGTAGCATTGTACACGTTTATGATAAGATCGTCGAATCATTCCGTGTGGAAGGAGCCAAAGAATTAGAGAGAAAGGTGGCGGTGACCACTGGTTGTGGCACAAAGGTGAACTTGCCGTTTGTGTGTGTCTGCGAAGATGAATTGTGAGCGATTCATACGGATGTGAAATGGTTGATGAAAGTAGAGAGGTGATCTCGTACGTTGAGAAGGGGTGATTTAGAAGCACACACGCTCACGCTCACTCTTACATCCAGGTCTATAAAGGGTTACATATAGTTACTCTTTCTGAGCAAAGACATAAGGTAGTTTCAGGATCATTAAGTTTTAAGCAGGCGATGAAAGTCGTCACTAACGAAGCTGGAAAGTCTATAATACATTATACTGTTTAAATCTTAACAAATATTTGTATCAGCAACTACAAAAACTCTAAGAGATGTGATCTGAGTCCGTCTGACAAACTTGCGTCACGTTTGACAATGTAAAGGCAACATTATATTTTTGGCAAAGAAACCGCATTTAGTTAAAAAACCGTTTGGGCCATAAGTAAAAGATATATCGAGCCTGACCACAGATATACACAAATGTTTCCTAAAAAAAAACACTAATGAAAATTAACACTTTGTGAATAAGCATCTAAGAAAAAAGAAACTCTTCTCTCTCTCTCTCTCACTCGCTTGCTTATGGTTACAGAAACATAAAAAAAAACAGTTGCATGGTCACAGAACCTTGAATATTTTTCTCAGAAGTTGACACCCTTTCTGATTCCTGAAACACCCAGCAAATAGCTAAAGTAGCTGAAATTCCACTTAACTACAGCCAATACAACACTATCTCAACTTTTACGCCTTGTGTTCATATGGGCTACATTACCATAGGGCCAAGAGATCAATACCGGTTACTTATTTGAACCTTGAAGCGTCTGCAACAAATGTTCAATCCTATACTTCATTACCGGCTGACCAGATCTCGTTCTCTTGAACATATTCTCCCTCTGAGCTTTACGACGAGCTTGTGATTTGTCTATAACTTCTTTCTTTGCTTGAATTACTGCCTCCTTCTCTTTTCTCGCCTTATTATCCTCTTCCCGCTTCTTGTTGTAAATTTCATTTAAACTGTATGCTATCTTTTTCCCGTTTTTCCGCTTCCCTTGGGATGTCTCGCCATCTTCCCTAATTTCACTTCTACCCTGCAATTATAATCATTGGATATTGAGGTTTTCCTAAATCCTTCATTAAAAAACAAAACACTTGATATAGAATAAAAACTTAAAAAAGACAATTAGTGACAACAGTGGAGTACAAATGTCGCAGTTTCAGCAAATTTGAGTAAAAAGGGGTCAATTTAGGTTGTACTTTATCTTCAACAGGTCAAAAATCACAAAAAGTGTTTTCAAATGCTTAATAAACTCCTAAAATGCTTTATTATAAACCTTGGATGAGTTCTTTACAAACTTCAGAAAAATGACCGCTCAAACCAGCCTGACTTATTTGGACCAGTACTAAAAAAAAGCCCGTTTTGACATGTAATCTAACCCCAGTCCAACGTTCCGCCTCTAGTGGAGAATAAAGCAACCAAAAAAACCCGGGTTACAAAATTAAGAACCCGACCTCTATGGATTTTGTAGCTTGAGAAGAACCTTCCCCTTGGTCTGGTTGCTTCTGTATCTTCTTGTACTTGTTAACGTATTTCGCATTCTTGTAGAACTCTCTTTGCTTCTCTGTGAGAATTACAATTTGCATTAAAACAATAAAAAGGAACGAAGATAAAAAAAAAAACAAGGTAAAGGGCCAGGAGCCAAGGAATGACAGAAAACAGGCCACTGAGATAGCAGAAATGGCACTTCTAACATTTTGATGTACCGATAACACATGATAAGCGCACATTCTATAATGACCATAAAAATTAGGCCTAAACCCCATATGTGACGACAACTATATTGGACTATAGAACCCGTTCATGTTTTTACGGTATGCAAAATACCACATTATTAAAACACAACTGTAATGTAACTAACTTTTTATCTCGCAGAAAAACAAAATCTTCATTCATCAATGGGTTCTCAACGTGGACAGGGACATGTGTATTTGTTATCACCAGTCACCTCTTTCCTTGGCTACATTTCCAACTCCCCCACACTTCTAACGGTACCAATGTTCAAGCCTATTTACCAATAACCGCATTTCTAAATTCCAGCATTCAATACGGTGAATCCCAATTCTACTGTCAATTTCCAATAGGCCCGCCTATACGCTAACATCTGCTGGCGATTGGGTCTCAAATTTCGACCCCACCATAAGCTAGCATCATCTTAGACTCTGGGATTTACTAGAACTAGCAAGTCTAGCATCAGCGTATATGAATCATAAGCTTTAAAAGTGACTATAAGTATTGCATTTTAAAGTCTCGGACAATTAGTTTCTGGTGTTTAGGTATTCTGGTATAGTGAAATTGATTAAGGTCATAGCTTCAACAAATTGATTCTAACTAGTTGAATCTTTGCGGGTCATTGTACCAAGTGAATCCTGAGTAATCACAACTTGTCAAATACTCAAACAACTAATCATCTTATTATCAAAACTTTATAGTTCAAACTGCAGACGCACATCCAAACTCTCTCCTACATCGTATTTTGTTTACCCTGATTCTGATTAATATTATTCCACATCACAGTCACTTTCAAAACGCAAAACAAAACACCCTCTAAAACGATTTCATATAACTACAACCTCTCGAACGCCATTTCATATTTCAAGGAATTGTAGTAGCAATCAATTAATTATCTTTAAGACAAACTCTCGAACTTAATATCAGCTCCTATATTTGCATCCCAACAAATCCAAGCCTTGTAATACAACTAATCTCATACGCAGCATAGGATTTATTTTCTATGGATCACGTCACAAATCATAGCAATATACTCTCATTCTTTTGTAAGCATATTACTACAACCTCCTACAAAATGCAAGCTACTAGCATTGCTAAAACATGTAACACAATAACTCCATTAAACCAATCACACTAAGGGTATGCTTGGCGCAATGGGCTGGAGCTTATATTATGAACCGAAAGCTGAAGCTTATATTTTTATAAAACTGTTTGGCGAATTAGTTAGAGCTGAAGCTTATTAAAGTAAAATCGCATAAAAATACATCAAACAGCTTTTGCGTGATAATCAATTATATTTTGACGGGTATTTAAGTAATTTGAGCAGCTATAAGCCCCCATAAGCGCTTTTCTATGGGCTTAGGCTTATGGCTTACAAAAGCTTCCATAAGCCTGAGTGAGAATCAAAGCTTATTCTATAAGCTAGCTTAATTTAAAGGCTCAAGCCCCATAAACCCTGATAAGCCCAGTGCCAAACATAGCCTAAGTGGGTAATTGGTTTAGCTTATTTTCCGGGCTTATTTAAATTTTAAAAACCCAATAAGCTCATTTTATCACCCTATGACCTTATCAACTTGAGTTCATCTCAAGTTAATATAATAATATACCATTTAAATGAGCTTATCGACTTTTCCAAATTTGAATAAGCACATGAATAAGCCTAAAACAATCACAACTTCTACTTTTTTTATTTTTTTTTTTTTCTTTTTTTTTTCTTATTACTATTCCTTCTCCAAACTTATTCAACAAAAACATAAAACAACAATAAGAAATAGAAAAAAAAACATACTGATTAGAGCAGGGTTATATCCATCATTTTTAGATTTAGCATTAGCAAATGCATGAAGAGATAACCCTCCACTTTTTCCACCTAATCTTTTTTTATTATTCCTAAACTTCCTCTCATTATCCTTCATCTTTCTATCTCAATTTTTTTATCTTTTTTTCGATGAATGATTTGGGTATAAACCCTACAACTGGGAATCGACTGGTTGACTATCAAAAAGTCAAACTGATTTTGTGGGTTTTAATGGGCTCAAACGTTAATAGGTCAGCCCATAATATTTTTATTAGAACAAAACCCAGATATATTTTCAACATAGAAACTTGTCTTTTTATACTTGCAAACTTGTGTTTTGCGAATTTGTGTTTTGATGTGACATTTGATGCAACATTTACGAATTTAATTTGTAGTCATTGCGAGAAAAATAAGTTTATGGTTCTGATGTGCGTTAAATTACATGTTTTTAATATTAGAAAAACCCTCATGATAGGTAATAAATAACGAAACTATGTGTGTTTTATTGCAGATACCCTTGAAACTCGTTATTTTATCTTGTAGGTATAAAGAATTGAAAACGTAGCAAAAACGAGAAATTTCGGACAAGAATCAGATAAAGAACCTCAGTCCAGTTCGGCCAAGGACGAAAGCCCAAGCCATTGAAGCTGATCCTGGAATATCTGCTCCTAATGACTTCATACCTAAACAACAGGGTATGGATGAAGGAACCCAAAACTATTCACTTGATCACATATTTACAGGGACTAATCCAAGTGTTCTTATAGATAAAACCAAATCTGTTGTAGATGGGTTAAAAACTGCCCACACTGACTTAGGTACCAATGAGGAGTCAAGATCTGATGAAATTTCAAAGAAAATAAAGCTGGAAGATCTATTAAATCTTATGCAAGACACAAGATCTGCTTTCTTGACTCCTGACTCCCTACAGGATGAGCCTATCATTGTTTTAGATGAGAGTTAAGAGGAAGAAATAGAAAGATATGAATACACTCATAACTCCTCTCATGATGGACCTGAAGACACTTCAATTCAACATCCTTCATCTCCTAAATTAATTCAAATTCAAGAGTTGATGGCTCAGCTTCACTTACTTTAATCTCAGAAGGACAAGTTGGAGCAACAAAAAGCAAAGGCTAAATCAAAAGTTGCTTCCCTTAAAGTTAGGCCCTCATATCAAAATATCACCCAGCTTACTAAACTTCTAGTAACTTCTTTGAAACCTAAACTATCCAAACTCTTAGCCTCACATGACTTTGCCAAACGGCTTACCAACTAAACTGAAAAGAGCTCCCTCCAAAACACTGAGTTATTTGGAGGCGTTAAAGCGCAAAGGAAGGCATGTTCGAGGACAGGGTAAAATTGAGCTACCTGGGGACGTTAAAAGAGATCCCAAAGAATATGGAGACTTTCATTCCTCTATCTCTAGCTACTATCAGGTTGCTGAACTTAAAGACCCTTTTAAGGGAAACTTCCAGCAGAGTTTATTGGTCTACCAAGCCAAATCTCTTCAGTTCAAGAAAAGCTCAAGACTTTGGATGTGCTTCCAAGTCTTTTACACAAGGTCATTGATACCTTGAATAGGTTTGCCACTATTATGGAAAATGCATCATCCAAAGCTACAGACAAGGGTGTTCTTTCAGCAGGTCACGCAAGTGCATCACCTGCTGAGGGGGAGGAAGGACACAATCAAGCTACAAAGATGCTGATAATGCAAACCTGAACAACTACCATAACTCTACCAACTACTTCATTAATCTCCTGACTCTTTCCAAAGAGCAAAAGCAAAGTAGTTTATGTCTTCTAAGAAGTTGTTGAAGAAGAAGGAGGACTGAAAGTGATTTAAAATGAGTTCATTGCCAATCCAGCTGAGACTATGACTGAATCCTTAAAGCAAAAGAAGTTGAAGAAGTTTAGTTTTGTCACTAAAGGTGGTGAACAAATTCACCTTACTGTTGAGAAGATTGAAGAACAAAAGAGGATTAAAGAATCTCTTAAAAGCTGCGCTGGCCAAACAAGAAGTAGAAAAGGTAAAGAGTGAACTGGTGGATCTTATAGGCATTGATGTGGTAACACAATACTATAACAAGAAGTTGATGTATGACAAATAATATGACAAAGTGCTGAAAAGAAGAAAAAGCTCTAAGATCACAAATTGTGATGTTCTCACAACAAAGGGCCCTATTACATTAAAAGTATATAGGAAAGATAGGACAAATGAATTCATTTACACATCTCAAGTGTAGAAAGGAATCAAAAGGATGGAAGACCAATCTATGGGTAATAAGACAAAAGAAATACATTGATCAAGCCAAAAAAAGATACTAAAAAATTGACTATCAATAGACACCTCAAGAAAGACAAGATCCTCTAGACGGCTAACTGATTTAGCATAACAAGAAAAGGAAAGAGTTGATGACCTTATAGACCAACTCTAGGTCAAAACCAAAGAAAACACAAGTCAATCAGTTCAGCATGAAAAGGAGGTCCATTGAGCACCTAAGACAATAAATGTTATGATTTTTCTAATACTTTATCTTTTGTATTTGTAATGTAATGAAAGTTAATAGAAGTGGTTACTAGTTTATGTTGTTCAATTTATATCAGTTATGTAAGAAGAAGTTGTTTTGCTCACTTACAAATGATTTTAACTTAGGCTATTTATATATTCAAATAGGAGAGATTGTTGGGGTCAGTTCCTGAGCCCTTCAGTCTTTTAGTAGATATAAACATAAAATTCCCTAAGTATTTATCACGCTGAAGACACTTCAGATTGAGTAGCTGAGAAGTTTCAGCTTGGTTCTTTAGGTACATAGAAGAATCAAAAGATCATCTTAACTTCAGTTTATGTGGCCGGTTCAGAACTAAGACAAGGACCATAGCAGAGCTTAAGTTCAACTTGGTTGGACAATTCAAGCTGTACTATGTCTATCTCCTTAAAGAAGATTGAAACAAAAGGTTTCACTTCTAGAAGGTTTACAAGGCGGGAAAAAGATTGCTTTATGTCAAAAGAAATAAATCAATCTCCTTAGGAATAGATACTTCTAAAGTTGGTATAGAAGTACAATAAATTTCCCTAAAGGACTGTACCTAGTACCCTAAAGCATGTCTGCATTAAATGGTATCTCAACCACCCATTATATGTGACACGCGTACTAGGTTAACTTGTAAAACCTAATTTCTTTACCTATAAAAGGAAAGGGATATTGAGAGTAAATACCATCTCTTCTAATTAATGTGAAACACATTCGAGAGTCATTTATCTTCAAACAAACAAACAAAAACTGCTGAAGCTGAAGCTTCTGTAGTTCTAGTTAACGTTGTTTGGGTTTTCTTACTCTATAACTTTGGTTAGATATTAGTTCGAGGTGATAGCACCCATTTGGTCATTCACACCACTTGCTATTCCGCAAAGCAAGGTGTATAGAGATTCTTTATTTGATTCTATAAGACTATACGTTGAAAAGGTACTTCGGTGTGTTTTTAACTTGTTCTTTATATTGTTCAATTATATTGTTTAAAACTCACTTTGTTGCCATGGAATGTGATTAGTTTAACCTGATAAATCTTATATCACATTCAAGGGGACCAACAGTTTACCTTTTTGTAAACATTCTTCTTGAAAGATTTGGGTGGTTTTGGTTTATCTATACATTAGTTGGTATAAATTTCTTAGCTTTTTACTTAAAAAGCTTACATTATCACATATCTGCGGGTACCGATATTATCTCGCCTGTCAAACCGAGCGATTTATGGGTACTACTTTCTTACTCTCTTATTTACTTTATCGTTATTAGTTCTATTATATATCTTGTTTATTGCCATATTTAGTTTAGTTTAGTTATGTTCATTTATGTTGTTAGTGTAGTTTTATTTATGCACGAGTAGATTTTATTGCCAACAACCTGGATGCTACGAATGCGAAATAACTAGACATCAGGGGCGCATCCATGTAGGAAGGAATGAGGAGGGGGGGGGGTTGCTGTTTTGATTTACTAGGTTGACAGAAGGGGGGAAAGGAGAGGGAAGTGCCCTCAACAAAGTTTTCAGATAATGGCTAGATTGGTAGAAAAAAATGTCAAATCAAAAGAAAATGTGTAGTGCCCTCACCCTTATCACCGGAGTGCCCTTGGCAAGTGAGCGACAATCAACAATCTAAGTGCTCAAACATTGATGTTACGTGACTTACGTCGCTTGATTACATCTCATGGTCTCTTTTTCCCCTGGTTTTGCCGATGGAAGAAACACGAAAGATAGATAACATTGGGAATTGAGGAAGTGGTGGTAAACAGGAATTTATTTGACTGTTTACCACCACTTCCTCAATTCCCAATGTTATCTATCTTCCGTGTTTCTTCCATCGGCAAAACCAGGGGAAAAAGAGACCATGAGATGTAATCAAGCGACGTAAGTCACGTAACATCAATGTTTGAGCACTTAGATTGTTGATTGTCGCTCACTTGCCAAGGGCACTTCGGTGATAAGGGTGAGGGCACTATACATTTTCTTTTGATTTGACATTTTTTTCTACCAATCTAGCTTATCTGAAAAACTTTGGTCTGAGGGCACTTCTCCCCCCCCCGCCCCCCCCCACCACCCCCCCCCCCCCCCTCCTCATTCCTCTGCCTACATGGAGTCGCCCCCTGAAGTCTTGGTTATTCGCATTCGTAGGCATCCAGGTTTGGTGGCATTGTTGGCAATAAAATCTACTCGTGCGTAAATAAAACTACACTAACAACATAAATGAACATAACTAAACTAAACTAAATATGGCAATAAACAAGATATATAATAGAACTAATAACGATAAAGTAAATAAGAGAGTAAGAAAGTAGTACCCATAAATCGCTCGGTTTGACAGGCAAGATAATATCGGTACCCGCAGATATGTGATAATGTAAGCTTTTTAAGTAAAAAGCTAAGAAATTTATACCAACTAATGTATAGATAAACCAAAACCACCCAAATCTTTCAAGAAGAATGTTTACAAAAAGGTAAACTGTTGGTCCCCTTGAATGTGATATAAGATTTATCAGGTTAAACTAATCACATTCCATGGCAACAAAGTGAGTTTTAAACAGATATATATGAACAATATAAAGAACAAGTTTAAAACACACCGAAGTAACTTTTCAACGTATAGGTTCTTATTAGAATCAAATAAAGAATCTATGATACACCTTGCTTGCGGAATAGCAAGGTGGTTGAATGACAATTGGGGTGCTATCTCCTTCGAACTTAATCTCTAACCAAAGTTATGAGAGTAAGAAAACAAACAACTTAACTAGAACTGAAGCTTCAGCTTCAGCAGTTTTGTTCTGTTTGTTTGAGAGATAAATGAACTCTTCAATGTGTTTCACATTAATTGGAAGAGATAGCATTTACTCTCAATATCCCTTTCCTTTTATAGGCAAAGGAATTAGGGTTTACAAGTTAACCTAGTACGCGTGTCACGCATTCAATGGGTGGTTGAGATACCATTTAATGCAGACATGCTCTAAGGTACCAGGTACAGTCCTTTAAGTAAAGTTGATGTACTTCTATACCAACTTTAGAAGTATCTATTCCCAAGGAGATTGCTTTATTCCTTTTGACATAAAGCAATCTTTTTCCCGCCTTGTAAACCTTCTAGAAGTGAAACCTTTTGTTTCAATCTTCTGTTAAGGAGATAGACATCGTTCAGCTTGGAATTGTCAACCAAGTTGAACTGAAGCTCTTGCTAAGGTCTTGTCTTTAGTTTCTGAACCGCCACATAAACTGAAGTGAAGATGATCTTTAATCTTTTAGGTACCTAAAGAACCAGAGCTGAACTTTCTTCAGCGACTCAAGCTGAACTTTCTTCAGCTTGATTAATACTTAGGGGATTTTATGTTTAAATCTACTGAAAGACTGAAGGTCTCAGGAACTGACCCCAACAATCCCCCCTATTTGAATATACAAATAGCCTAAGTTAAAATCAATTGTAAGTGAGCAAAACAACTTCTTCTTACACAAATGATATAAATTAAACAACATAAACTAATAACCACTTCTATTAACTTTGATTACATTACAAATATAAAAGATAAAGTTAATACAAAATATCATAACATTTATTGTCTTAGCTGCTCAATGGACCTCTTTTTCATGTTGAACTGATGACTTGTGTTTCTTGGTTGACCTAGAGTGGTCTTTAAGGTCATCATCTCTTTTCCTTTTCTTGTTAGCTAAATCATTTAGCTCGTCTAGAGGATCTTATTCTTTGAGGGGTCTATTGATGTCAATTTTTAGTTCTTTTTTGGCTTGATCAAGGTATTTCATTTTTGTCTTTATTAGCCCATAGATGGTCTTCCATCCTTTTTCCTTTCTGACCTTGAGATTTGAAATGAATTCATTTGTCCTATCTTTCCTATATACTTTTAATGTAATAGGGCCCTTTGTTGTGAGAACATCACAATTTGTGATCTTAGAGCTTTTTCTTCTTTTCAGCACTTTGTCATATTATTTGTCATACATCAACTTCTTGTTATAGTATTGTGTTACCACATCAATGCCTATAAGATCCACCAGTTCATTCTTTACCTTTTCTACTTCTTGTTTGGCCAGCTCAGCTTTAAGAGATTCTTCAATCCTCTTTTATTCTTCAATCTTCTCAACAGTAAGGTGAATTTGTTCACCACCTTTAGTGACAAAACTAAACTTCTTCAACTTCTTTTGCTTTGAGGATTCAGTCATAGTCTCAGCTGGATTGGCATGATCATCTTTAGAATCACTTTCAGTCTCTTCATCTTCAACATCTTTAGAAGACATAACTTCTTTGCTTTTGCTCTTTGGAAAGAGAGGAGATTTAATGATGTAGTTGGTAGAGTTGTGGTTGTTGGTTCAGGTTTGCATTATCAGCATCTTTTGTAGCTTGATTTGTGTTCTTCTCCCCCTCAGCAGGTGATGCACTTGTGTGACCTGCTGAAGGAACACCCTTGTCTGTAGCTTTGGATGATGCATTTTCCATAGTAGTGGCAAACCTATTCAAGGTATCAGTGACCTTGTGTAAAAGACTTGGAAGCACATCCAAAAGTCTTAAGCTTTTCTTGAACTGGAGAGATTTGGCTTGGTAGACCAATAAACTCTACTGGAAGTTCCCATTGAAGGGTCTTCAGTTCAGCAACCTGAGAGGTAAGACTAGAGATAGTGGAAGTGAAAGTCTCCATATTCTTTGGGATCTCTTTTACGTCCCCAGGTAGCTCAATTTCCATGTCTCGAACATGCTTCTTTAGCTCTTTAACGTCTCCAAATAACTCAGTGATTTTGGAGGGGAGCTCTTTCAGTTTAGTTGGTAAGCAGTTGGCAAAGTCATGTGAGGCTAAGAGTTTGGATAGTTTAGGTTTCAGAGAAGTTACCAGAAGTTTAGTAAGCTGGATGATATCTGGATATGAGGGCCTAACTTGAAGGGAAGCAACTTCTGCTTTAGCCTTTGCTTTTTGTTGCTCCAGCTTGTCCTTTTGAGACTAAAGTAAGTAAACCTGAGCCATCAACTCTTGAATTTGAATTGATTTAGGAGATGAAGGATGTGGAATTGAAGTGTCTTCAGGTCCATCGTGAGAGGGGTTATGAGTGTCTTCATATCTTTCTATTTCTTCCTTTTCACTCTCATCTAAAACAATGATGGGCTCATCCTGTAGGGAGTCAGGAGTCAAGAAAGCTGATCTTGTGTCTTGCATAATATTTGATAGATCTTTCAGCGTTATTTTCTTTAAGATTTCATCAGATCTTGACTCCTTATTGGTACCTAAGTCAGTGTGGGCAGTTTTTAACCCATCTCCAGCATATTTGGTTTTATCTACAAGAACACTTGGATTAGTCCCTATAAATATGTTATCAAGTGAATAATTTTGGGTTCCTTCATCCATGCCCTGTTGTTCAGATATGAAGTCATTAGGAGTAGATATTCCAGGATTAGCTTCAATAGCTTGGGCTTTTGTCCTTGGCCGAACTGGACTGAGGTTCTTTATCTGATTGGCTAGTTTTAGATTTGGATGCCTCAGTCTTGGACTCAGATGTGTGTTTTAAAGATTGTTTTCTTCTGGGTCCACTTCTAGCTCCAGGATTTTTTCCTTGGGGAACCTTCATCTCAGTTTTTGAGGAGGTTGTTGGAGCTTGGGATTCCATAGGCACATCTATATTGCAGATGGCCTTTATGTGGTCAGTGAAGGAAGGTCCTTTAGGTTGGTTTGGCTTCATTGCCTAGTTGTGAGCACTGAAGACTTGAGTGGGATTGATAGTGAGGTTTTCATGATCATACTTAGGCATCATGTATTCCAAAAGGAGAGATATAAACCTAGGGTAGGGAACAATTTTTTCCCTTGTTTTTTTTGTTAAGCTTGTAAATTATATCTTCCCAAATTAACCTAGCAAAATCAACTTTTACCCCATTGGCTAGACAATAAAGGATGGTAGCATCCTTATTTGAGATTTGATCCAGCCCACCTGTCTTACCTCGTAGACACTGAATGATTTGAGCCATCAACAATCTTCACCTAAGAGGAAAACGACTCTTCTTAAGGGTTCTTGTAGACTTTATCTCCCCCATTGTACCTAATTGATGAAAACCATGGTCTGACTGTTATAAGGGAGGGAGATACAACATACTCATTTGAGTAGTTAGCCCTAATAGCATTTCTAAAGGTGTTGACCCCTATTTCTCCTCTAATACCCCCTGTAAAAGTAGAAACCCATATCTTAGAGCCTTTTAGGGTTTTTGCAGTATACCAAAACTCAGCTAAGTATTTGACATACTAGTTGGGTGCCCTAGTGAATGCTTATTTTAGACAACATTTTGATATGAAGTCTGAGACAATCTCAAAATATTCAGAGTTTAAGTGTGAGGGGTATAGTAAGGCAACCTCATTGTTGGTGGAAAAAGTGATTTCATCAAACGTTAATTCAACCTGATCTGCTGGTAAGAAAGGATTTGGGCTTTCAGGTCTTTCCTGAGTGTCAGGTTCTTCTTTTGGAGTTATGTTTAGAGATGAGGGGTTTTGTGATGATCGTTCTGCTATTTTGGTTGTTTAGGGTTTTGAAGGTTTGATTTGGTTTGAGGTTTGTGTGTGTGTTCTTGATGAGTTAGTGAAAAATGAGCTGTTGATTGGTTGGATGAGATTTATATAATTGATGAAGTTACAACTTTTTCTTTGAGAATTTGTAACTGTCATTTGAGGTTATAAAGTTATGAGGAATGTTTAGGGTTTGTTTTCAACATGTGTGCTAAACTTTGTATTTAATGAAAGTCAGCACAGCATGCCTCTGACACCTAGAACAGTGAGCATCCGTCTATTCAACTGTAAAAGTAGGTGAGAGAAATATGGTGAGGTCATTCTAACGTTTGGATATCCTCTTTTAATATATTTAAATTAAACAACTTCTTTAGGAAGGAAATTATTTAGAAAAAATTATATTAATTTCAAAAATCACTTTTGCTTTTTGTAAACTACCCTTATGATTGATGTTTAAAAAGCTGAACTAGGTTCAGGTTTGGTGTTATGTTATGTTGAATTGATTATTGTGATGTTAATCAACACTAGTGTTGTAACATCCCGCTCCGTTAAAGAGACCAAGAGTCACATTATGGTGTAATATCAGAACATATAAACGCAAGCGAAAGACTTTATTAAATAAAAATACTAAGTCATGAAACAAAATGACTTCCAAAAGTATTAAATTCCAACAAAGTATAAATGAAAAGAGATCTTCAAACGAAATAAGTCTTAAACATAAATCCAAACATAGGAAATCTATCAAGGGTCGGTCCTCTAAAAGCTTCCTACTCTCAACACTCAAATCCCAGCTTCTCGCTTATTACCTGCCGCAGGAAAAGAAAACCCGGCTGAGCTAACGCTTAATGAACAGATATAATAAGAAAAAGGTATTAAGACAAAAGAATGAATGAAACAAATCGCGAGAACATGCTAAACAAATATCATATGAAATACGAATCAAATGAACAAGAATTAAGAACAACAAAGGAATACCCATGAGCTCAGATAAATGTCTAAACATGATACATGAATAGACCCTAAACAGATATAATCATATAGCCACATAATAAGTTGTACACAGGATTCGAAACTCCTGATATACCAAATGTGATATGGGGTGTATAGCACACATACAACCATTCACCTGAACTAAACAAAACAAAGTACCTAGGATGCATACATACGCTCCCTGCAAAACAAAGTCATATCCATATACACAAGTACAATGACGAGTATACATACATATGTAAGCTAATAATAATCAAAGGCCATCATTCAAAAAGGAACGCTGTGGACTAATCACACGGCCACATATAGTGTCATGCCATTGGTGCATCAATGACATGGTCATGGTACCTTCATGACTAGTTCAAATAGCTCGGGCAAAGATTTAAGTAAACTGAACGAGTTACCAATAATTCAATCAAGAAAACGGATCTAATATCATATTCAAACAAAGATTAAAGAAATCATAAATGCGAATATCAAATCAAACAGAATATCAACGAATATCAATGAGTCATGAGTACGGATAGAAAATCGGACGGAATATCAAACGAATCAAAGTAGCTAAAACAAATGAGAATCAAGACATTAGGTGTCCTTACTAAAAGGACGAAATATTTGTACCTTAACAAACACGCAATGGAGAGAAAGAACACAAAGACAAGAGACCACTCCCTCTTCACCGAATCTACAAGAATCCATGATTACATATCATTATATATCTTATTTTATATGTTCATTGCTAAAGACCCAGAAGAACGGTTGTACTGCTGACCTCGGTTTTGCCATGACTTCTGATTATTGTTGCCACCCTGCCTGTCATAACAGCGACCGTCATAACCCTTCTGATCATAACCCCTCTAATTGCTATCCTGAGATGTCGGTCGAATACGGTCCCCTTCACGGTTTCTCTTGTTATTCTGACTTGACCTCTCACGAAGAATCTCAATGTTCCTTGCAGCATTGGCCACTTGAGCCACATCAGTAAATTCCGTGTTCACTATCCCATCTAGAATCCAATCATAAAGTGCCCACTTGAAATGCTTGGCCTGTTCCTTTGGAGGACCTACCTTCTTACCCACGAAACCTGCCAACCTGAGAAACCTCTTCATAAACTCACCACTGGTCTCTCCATTTCTCTAACGAATCGTGTGGTACTCCCTCTCATACTTTTGTTGCTCAGACCTGGGAAAGTACTGCAAAAAGAATATGTCACATAAATCCTTCCATGACAAGGTATCTACATACAGCTCACCTCATTTGGCTTGTTTAAAAGCCTTCCACCAATTAAGAGCATCTCCTTCCAACTTGTAACTTGCCAACCTAGCCTTAAATTCATCAGCACATCCCAAAACCTCGAATATCTTCAAAATGTGAGCAATCCAGTTTTCAGCATCAACTGGAGCGGTTGCGAAGCTAAAAGATCAAGGCTTCTATTTCCCAAACCTTTCCAACCATGTGTGGATGGTGGGAGGTTGGTCACCACTTCCCCTAGTGTTATTCTGACGGATCTCATTGGTGAGCCGAGTAGTGAGGCCATGTAGCAATGCATCAACTGCTCGCTACATCGTCGCATCAAAAGCAAGACCCAAAAATTCGGGGGTTGATCCACGTGTGCCGACCATCTTAGAAATCAACAAATGAAATAGTGAAGACAATTTAGAGTTAAGATCAAAATACGAAATTAAGCGATCATATCAAAAGGAAACCTAATGTCTACTCAATCCTCACAGGTCATAACCTAGGTTCTACAGGGAGTAACCTGGCTCTGATACCATAATTGTAACATCCCGCTACGATAAAGAGACCAAGAGTCACATTATGGTGTCATATCAGAACATATAAACGCAAGCGGAGGACTTTATTAAATAAAAATACTAAGTCATGAAACAAAATGACTTCCAAAAGTATTAAATTCCAACAAAGTCTAAATGAAAAGAGATCTTCAAACGAAATAAGTCTTAAACATAAATCCAAACAAAGAAAATCTATCAAGGGTCGGTCCTCTAAAAGCTTCCTACTCTCAACACTCAAATCCCAGCTTCCCGATTATTACTTGCCGCAAGAAAAGAAAACGCGGCTGAGCTAACGCTCAGTGAACAGATATAATAATAAAAAGGTATTAAGACAAAATAATGAATGAAACGAATCACTAGAACCTGCTAAACAAATATCATACGAAATACGAATTAAATGAACAAGAATCAAGAACAACAAAGGAATGCCCACAAGCTCAGATAAATGTCTAAACATGATACATGAATAGACCCTAAACAGATATAATCATATAGCCACATAATAAGTTATACACAGGATTTGCAACTCCTGATGTACCAAATGTGATATGGGGTGTATAGCACACACACAACCATTCACCTGAACTGAACGGAACAAAGTACCTAGGATGCATCCATACGCTCCCTACAAAACAAAGTCATATCCATATACACAAGTACAATGACGAGTATACATACATATGTAAGCTAATAATAATCAAAGGCCATCATTCAAAAGGGAACGCCGTGGACTAATCACACCGCCACAGATAGTGTCATGCCATTGGTGCATCAATGACATGGTCATGGTACCTCCATGACTAGTTCAAATAGCTCGGGCAAAGATTTAAGCAAACTGAACAAGTTACCAATAATTCAATCAAGATAACGGATCTAATATCATATTCAAACAAAGATCAAAGGAATCATGAATGCGAATATCAAATCAAACAGAATATCAACGAATATCAATGAGTCATGAGTACGGATAGCAAATCAGACAGAATATCAAACGAATCAAAGTAGCTAAAACAAATGAGAATCAAGTCATGAGGCGTCCTTACTAAAAAGACAGAATATCTATACCTTAACAAGCGCGTAACGGAGTGAAAGAACACAAAACCAAAAGATCACACCCTTGACACTGGATCTACATGAATCCATTATTACATATCATTATATATATCTTATTTTATAAACTCATTGCTAAATCTTACTACTTATATTACTTAATGAAACCTAATTATGGTTTTCTTAATTTCCAGAATCTGTGAACTTTTTAAGAGTTGGTTTCGAATTTTATAAACCCATTAAACCACCTCTTAAAAATCTACAAAAAATCATTGAGGTTCCCACATGTGTCTAGTATGCCCATGATTTTTGGTTGATTTTATTTCCATGTATAAATACCCCTTTAACCATCATTACCAAAACTGACCCAGAAAATGACTTGCTGGTACTTTTGAAAAGTTCACGCGTAAAAACCCTACTTAGATAACTCAGAAAATTTTAAAAACAATCAAGGATGTAGCTAATATCATTAAGATTTACCAATTAGAATTTTTTTTTTTTTTTTTTTTTTTTTTCATTTTTTTTTTTTTTTTTTTTTTTTTTTTTTTTTTTTTTAGAGGCTAACTCCTTACGGTTTACACTAAAAACAAATACTACTCGACTGAAATGTTTCGACACAGAAATTCCAGATATTCCGACACTTAATCTTATAAAATCTAAAAATCGAACCTTGCCCGACCTTCCAATTGACATGGAAGCCCAAGATTTTCCAGAAAACTATAATCTTTTGATTTAAACTTAGCTCAAGAATCATGTCAGAACTCGTTTTTATCACCAAGTTATACCCCGATCAACACGACACAAAATTCTGGAGAGAAACATAAAGACATATAAACCCTAATTCTTACTAATCCTCTTCATAAAAATATGTCCTAAGGTTTCTAATCTTGTTAGTTTCATTAAACATCATTAATGATTATCTAGGGTTTCATAACATGGATTCAACAATATTTATTATCAGTTCAACCATAAATAAGTTTACAAGATTATTACACATGTTTTCCTTTTATAATTCTATGATTTTATGCAAAACATATGTGTAATCATGGTGACACAAAGAATGAATTCAAAAAAACATGGAATACCTTAGAGAATCAAGAATTGAGAGGATCACAAGAACGAGAACACCAAAGAATTAAGGCTAAGAATCACACCAAAAACACCAAGGCTTGAATAACTCTACCCGAATCACCAATTTCTACACCACCTTCTTCTTCTTGCAAATTCTATAGATGAATACAAGTTTTAGAGTAAAATTTTTAAGAGAGAATGGTGAGGGAGAGGGGATTAGAGCCCCGGCCTTATAAGAGAGGAAGGGGAAAAAAAATTTCTTATTCTTTTAGAAGATTTCAAAAGATTTGCTCTAATCCTTTTACACTTAATACTTAAAATAGGTCGTGTAAAAAAAATAAAGATATCATATTACTAACAAGGAGGGGCCGGCCATATCTTCTTAAATAAGAAAATATATATTTTTATTTATTAAATACCTTATGTTATCTCTACTACATATAAAGGAAATTTGTAAAATGTTGAAAAACCTATATTTTAGGAAATGTTGAAAGTTGAAACTATCTCTGGTAATGTTGAAAGCTTTGCACCATACACCAACCGAATCACATCTCTACATATATGTTGAAATGTTGAAAAGTTGAATTGTTGAAAAGTTGAATCTATGTTAGGCAATATTGAAAAGTTAAATCGATATGCTGTCAAAACCGAATAACTCATAACTCATTAGTGAATGTATATATGCTAAGTTTTGAATGTTGAAAACTTAATCTTGAATTTTCAACATTTGTCTTAATGTTGAAACTTGAAAGTAATTTCGGAAATGTTGAATCTAATCTCGGAAATGTTAATCTTGAAACCTTGAAACTTGAAAACCTATTTTGGGAAACTTAATTTTGTTTTTGGAATGTTTGAGGATTGAAACTATTCTGGATGATTGAACACATATCTAAGGAATGTATTTAAGGGACGGGCTGGCAATGGTGCAATGACAATCAATACATGACTGGCAAAGGTGCAATTTAAAGTTATGCATCGATAGTGAATCAGTCCAATATATTGCTGGAAACCCCATACATACAACGCACAATAAGAAACATTTTTTCTATCCTAAAAAACCTAATACACAAACTGCTGCCACCATGATCTTATCGCCGCCGTCATCTGCCGAATTCGCCAGTATCTCTTGTTGGTTTAGGTGGTTTCAGGTAGTTTTGGATTGTGTTATTGGTTGTTGGTCTGGGTGGCGTTTGTAGTTGATGGTTTCGGCTGCCTATCACCATCTTGCGGTTACTCTATCATCGTATCGCAGAGGTTTTTGGGTATACATCGTTCGATATGCGTGCAGAAAAATGTTTATAAGGTTTGTTCTTTTTTTGGCCTATTTTTGAATCTTTTGAAATTTGTTAAAATCCAATTAAATTGAAAAGGGATGCCTGTTTGCAAAAATATAATTTCTTCATGAAGAATCAAGACATGCGGTTGTATGAAATGCACTATTTCTTCCCGAAGAACCAAGACATGTGGTTGTAACAAAATATGTGAAAGTTAAATAGGATTACTGCCTTAGAAAGATCATTCTTCGAGTAACAACAGAGAAGTTCTATGATATTGAAGTAAAGGACTCTCATTAATCCGACCTTAAACCCTTTCTTAACGTTCGATTTTGTTTCTTTTCTTTAAATTTATGCCGACGCACACACAACATTGATCTGGATACAAGGCTACTGTCAATTTTTACTTCGTTCTTTTTTTTCTTTGTTGGTCCTAATATTCTGTTGTATCACAACTATATTGGTATCGATCGGCTTGGGGGGCTGTTACTCTCGGCTTATGTAGCCGACTTATGATTAACTGATTATTTACATTTGGGCTTATTTTTTTGGAAGCTCACTTTTTTGCATATTTCGAGACTTTTTGGCTAAGCTAAGTTTCAATTATACATTGGTAAGTCAATGTTGTTAAACAATATGGTTCCATTCAAGGCACTATGTTTAAATCAATTTTGTTAGTATGCTAGTAAAGTGTATTTATGTTACGTTTTCATTATCTATAAAGGATATATAAAAAGGGTGTTGTAGAACATACCATAATCAATTTTTTATGCTGGAAGGTACTTTATATCTGAATTCAAGTAAGCCAGATTGATGTGTACTTTACCTTCCACCAAAAGGGTGTTGCTTAACTTTAGCTCCCAATTTCACATTGTTTTGCGCTTCATATGTCACCTTGCAAATGACAAAGCAACACCTTTTAGTTCCCAAATGCACATTGTTTATTGTGTTTCGATAGGTGTAACCCTTTGGCAAATGACCAAAAGGCATTCTCATCTTTATAGTTTGGTAGTAAAATTGCAATTGATATAAGGTTTATTGGTAACGCAAACTGAAGCACCAGCTTGGTTATTATATAACAAGTAGAGGGAGTTTTTATTACGTTATTGGACCGACTTTCGCGTGTAGCATCAGCCAACGCTTTTTTTTCGTATAGGGCAAGTGTTTGTTGAGTTTGCAAAGCGTGATAAAACATGGAGTTTTGTATGTAGTTTCAGCACAACCCTTTGACACTCACCCTACCTATTCTTCCGCCTTAAACAAGACTATTCAGCATCGAATACAATTATGGTTTTTACTCTTTTTAAATTTCAGGAAAGGGGGGGGGTATAATTAAAATATAAGAATACATCATGTATTTTTGTCTCACTAGACTTATCATAAGTTGGCAATTTAAAGATGAAAGCGCTTTGCATGCTTTTGGTAAGAGGCATATCACATTTTTGTGTGCAGAGTTTGTGATAAATAAAAGTACTGATAAACTCATGTCTTAATTTTTTTACAGGCAAGCAAACGGCACATTCTTTTGCACTATTTGAGGTTGTAACAGTTGCAATATTGCGCTTTCAATATGATGCTTTGCTGATGTTGATGGTTGACTGGGATTGACACTTTCAAATAGAGAATACAGTAGTTAGTGTAGTTAGATCTCTCACGAGCTGTTAATGCATTTGTAATCGGAGCTACGGGTGGCGGTTATACAATGGTATTGTGTCTAATTTAGTACGACTATATGGGTAATTGGTATCAAAACCACCTTAAATTTAAGTATTGTTTTTTATATTGCTAGCATAAAATGATGCAGACGTGCAGGAGAGCAGGTGTAAACCAGATGAAGGAAAGGCCGGATCTCACGCGACATTGACTCGAGATGGGCAGACGTCGGGGGGGTGGGTTGTGGGGTGGGGGACACCGGGGGGGGGTGTATCAACTCTCTCTAGTCACAAACTGGTTAGATGTTTGGTTCTCATGACTCAGTTATTATAAGTTTATATAGTTTTCTTAGTCAGCTTATTCCAAAAGGTCAATATACCAAAGTCTAACACATGCATCGTACCCGTATATTATTACCTTTTTTAATTCCTTCATTTTATAGGAGTGGTGCAGCTATACATTAGAGTATAGGTTCGGGGGCCTGAGATCAAGTATGTCACATTGTGTGGCGCTTTTTTTGGTACAACGCATGGCTAACGTGTCTTAATAAATATTAGTAAGTATATTTTAGGCTCTGATTTGTCAGTAACATTTATTTATTTTCATAATATTGTTTACTGCTTAGGGGTGTTTGTTTGATCATATTTGTGGGCTTATGATCTAAACGTGAAGTTTGGATGTACGTTGCTAACCGATGCATTGAATCGGTGTACATGTGCAGTTAGCAACTGATGATTGGTACTTAACCTTCACCATAATTCAAGAAGCCGCCTCGAAGATTTATTGTCCGAATTGGGATATATACCAACTAAATTTCATCCCTCATAAACAATGTGCGATCGCTGAATTATGTTGGGTAATTATATCGAGCTTCACTTCATGGATGCCAACAATTTACCAGACCCAAATAGTTGATATCAGTATCATCAACTAAATTAGTAGTTATTAATGCTCATGTTTTAATCCAGCTCATATTTGTGAATGGTTTAACATTTGTTCTCTAATGTTATGCTTTAGGAAGTTATAGGATGCGCTCGATAAAGCTAACTTGGCAGAGGTTTGAATCTTTTTGCAATCGTCGTTACAATTGGTCCTGGGCTTAGCCTGTGTGTGCGAGGTACATTTGATTTTTCGTAGCTGATGTTGTTATATGAGCACTTATGTATTGTAAGTTAGAATTGTATGTGTAATTGATCTACGTCTCATGTTCTGGTTACAGATAGATTTGAGGTGGAACAATTGGAAAAAGACTTAATTTGCGTGTTCTTTTAAGTGGTTTGAAGATAATGACCCATACTTTTCCAAAATTATTCATCCAGCAAATCTTTAAGGTATTTTTATGTTAATACATTACTATTTGCATGATAATGGTAATACAATGACTATTTGCTAATACATGACTAATTAGTTTGATGATACTGCTATCAATTATTTGGTCTGTAAAATTGTTGGCATCCATGACGTGAAGCTTGATATAATTACCCAACATAATTCAGCGATCGCACATTGTTTATGAGGGATGAAATTTAGTTGGTATATTTCCCAATTCGGCCATTAAATCTTCGAGGCGCTTACTTGAATTATGGTGGAAGGTAAGTACACACATCAGTTAGCAACTGCACACTGTACACCGATCAAAACGCATCAGTTAGCAACGTACATCCAAAATCACGTTAGTTCATAAACGCACAAATAAGATCAAACAAACACCCCCTAAGCAGTAAATCAATATTATGAAAATAAATAAATAGTTATCTGACAAATCAAAGCCTAAAATATACTTCCAATATTTAATAAGACACGTTAGCCATGCGTTATACCAAAAAAGCGCACCACAATGGTGACATACTTGATCCTAGGCCCCCGACACATATACTCTAAAAGTATAGCTGCACAATCCTAAAAAATTGAAGGAATTAAAAAAAGGTAATAATAATGCGGCGTACGAGTCCAGTAGACTTGGATTGCTGAGCTTACATTGACGACTGTAGTGTCTGTCGACGTTGTCCCTGCAAGAGTCAATAGTCGGTACACTCGGCCTTTCATTGGTACCTGCTCCAGCAGTTGCATCATTTTAAATGCTAGCCATAAAAAACAATACTTAATTAAAGGTGGTCTGTTACCAATTACCATATAGTCGGACTAAATTAGACACAAACCATTGTACTAACCGCACCCGGTAGCTCCCGATAAAATGCATAACAGCTCGCTGAGAGATCCTAATACACTAACTAACTGTACTACTCTATTTGAAAGTGTCAACCAGTCAACCATCAACATCAGCAAAGCATCATATTGAAAGTGAAATATTGCAACTGTTACAACCGCAAATAGTGCAAAAGGTATGTTTATGTTAATACATGACTATTTGCTAATACTTGTATCCATGATAATGGTAATGTTTGCCTATACACGACTATTTGCCAAATGTTAATCTTATACTAAACAGTTTCAATAATGATAAGATGTTAGAGTACAAAAATTCTGTGTGGGTAGAAACATTTAAACGGGTAATTTTTATATGGGACGAAGGATAATGTGCTAGGTTGACTTAAAACATCTCTCCAATTTTATAGTAATAACAAATGGTGTGTTGTAAAATAGTATGACCAGCTTCTGACCCGTTTTCGTATGACTAAATTTATTGATCCGGCTCATTTGACCCGTTATATGTAACTTTGTCAAAATTTCCACTTTTAGAAATGGCAATAGCCAACTATTTGTTTCTTATTGATACACTCTATTTCACAGAAATTTCTGAATGATACGAGTATGCAAGTAAAAGCTCATCAAAAAGGTTAAGGAAAGCAAAAGAGGCAAAAAAATGTGAAGACTTCTGGATTCATAGCTGGTGTAGTAATTCCATAGGTGAAATCTTGATCTGGACTCTTTTTAAAAATACGAAACATATCGGTCACTTTACGGGTGTAAACATATTTAGTACATTATATCTTTACAACTATGTGCGGCCCATTGCGCCCTGAATGTAAACTTACCCGTTTTCACAAGAGTTAGGTGATGGAAAGTTTGGCGAAACGGACCTAATCAATGTTGTAAGCGTTATGATAACGTGTTAGAAATGAACGTATCATTATGTATTTCTTCTTTTATGTAACTTATTGGTAAACATTTTTCTATAAATTGGTTGGGCCAAATAACAATTATCGCCCAATGTTTTCAGACCAACCTTACCTGGCCAATTCACCCGCTTTTGAACTACCCATTTTTTTAAAATTGACCGTTCAAGACGTAAACATCCTTAGGGAGACAACATAAATAGGATTCGACAAAACCAAATAAATAATAGAGTCAAGTACATTTGGTCCTATGTGTTTGTGGTTGTGCAAAATTTTAACTTTTGCATCCAAAATTCAAAAAAGATTTGGTTTTGGTCCAAAAACATAGTTTCGGTCCACTTTTAGTCCAATCCCGTGAATTTGGACTAAAAATTATGGACTAAAAGTGGACTAAAACTATGTCTTTTGGACCAAAAGTGTAACGAAACTATGTATTTTGGACCAAAACAAACCTTTTTTGAATTTTGGACCAAAAGTGAGAAAACGCACCAAACCACCAGGACCAAAAATATACTTAACTCTAAATAATATTATACAAATTCGGTAACATACAGTGTATTACATGCCATGTTTTATAATACGAAGGCCATCAAAATACATATCTTGTGGTATCATTGAGACAAAATACTATTATTATAATAAGTTATTTTATATATCATGTCAAATTTTTTATTGCATATCGTTTTTTTATTTTGACCCAAACAATTCTAATGCGAATGTTACACGAAAAACTTACCACAATATTGCTTATCGTTAATTATCGGCCGCTAGGGATTTTCCACCGCTATGTGCGGGTACTCATTTGGCTGTCTAATGCTTGGCAAAGTTGAAAGTTTAATGCTTGCATGTCGGCTGTGTCATAGAGGAGTTACTTTAAGGTTTTTATATACAAGATTACTATATCCAAAGATCATATTTCACCTTATATTTTGTTATGAGTTCTAATGATCTAAACTAATTATACTCTAATATACATATACCTTTGAATGATTAAATGGGGTTATCAGTTTTTGATCTTTTTATTCTAATATTCTAATGATCTTTTGAATTTTGTCGAGCCTTTAACTTAAAACTTTAAACATTACTTATTTGACACTCAAAAGTCAAATAATGATTCTACATTTGACTAGACGAATACCCGCGCATAGCGGCAAATAGTTGTAGTGATAAAAAAAGTTTATGGATTATAAACGAAAAATAATAAAAGTTGGATGGTTTGGAGATTAAAAATAATGTTTTGAAACCCCGTTCGACCCAGTCGGTTTAACCGGTCCTGGTCGAAAAAATAGGTCAAATTGAAACCTTTTTTATATTTTCGAAATCTGATTAGACCCGCCGGGTTTGAAGTGACCCGAGTCAATACGGTTTTTATATATACATATACATATATATATATATGAATTTTATTTTTTTGGAAGACCGGGTTGACCCCGTGATCGAACCGGTAACCCGGTGACTCGACCGGGTTGATTAGAGACCGGGTAGACCTGGTGGTCGAACCGGTAACCCGGTGACTCGACTGTGTCGATTAGAGACCGTGTTGAATTAAGTATGATTTTCGTAATGTGTTTTTGACGAACGTACGATCTCCGTAATGTCTACAATGAATTAAGTATTTATACACTTTTGTCATGTAGTTAGTCGTAATAATAAAATCTTTAATAGTAAACAATAAGGCCCCGCAGTAATGTCGCGAGTGCAACTTCTCTCGCATATTAGTATAGATGCAAAAATGACGTACATGATGTCGTATAGGTGTTGATTTATTTTGGGCTGACCTTCATTATTTGGAAACACTATTTTGGGCTGCCATTTATTTTGGGCTGACTTTTACCCTTTTAGTAGCTAACTATTTAGATATTAGTTGAAGTTTACAATCACATAATACATGAACACTTATTTGCTCACATGGTATTCATAATTGTTGGAAACACTATTGCATATAAATTACCATATAATTATTAGGTTTCCATAAGTTTTTCCTTTGTAAGAAAGCCATTATATTTTAATATGAGAATAACTAATAAACATGACACAAATAGAAATAATAACATGAATCGACTTACTAAATATGTATGTTTGGACATTTATTTTGACCCAAACCAATAACTCTTTTTTTTAATCGGCCCGCAATTGCATATCGTTAATTATCACAATATTGCATATCGTGATTTATTTGGACCCAAACAATCCTATTGTGAACGTTACATGAAAAACATACCACATAATTGCATATCATTAATTATCGGCCGCTAGGGATTTTTCGTGCGTGCACGGGTATTCGCCTAGTGTATTTATAATACACTAATAATTATAACCTAAGGTTTTAATGTTACAGACTTATTATTCAAACTTGGGTTATATTCAAAATGGTGAAATAAAACTGTAAACTAAATTTTTGGGTTTTACAACTCTTCCCGTCTAAAAAGAAAATTTCGTCCTTGAAATTGAAATCGAAATTGAAATAGGTAGATGAATTCAGGGTTATCCATATCACCAAAGATGACACGATTGGTATGACAAACGATAGTGGCGCGATGTTCAGTCAACCAATCCATGACCAGAATTTAATATCAAAATCATTCATATCCAGAGAAAACAGATTAGCAGAACGAATCTTATCATCAAATCGAAGCGGACAGTTCTGATATTCGTGGTCAATGATCACCAGACTTTACCATAGTGCCTAAGATTCGATAAGGTATAATTAGGTAGCAGTAAGGGAGATGCTATTGTGTTTAGCAAATGAAACCGAAACCACAGAATGTGTTGCACCCGTATCAAATAAGACAAAAACAGTACGATCATTCAAGAAGAGAGTTCCCGAAACGGTACCTAAAGAGTTAGCTGCCTGACCCTTGGTCAAAGAAAAAACTCGCCCCTTATTAGCAGGTTGATTGTCGTTCCCATTTCCCCTACCACCGTTTCCACCATTCTTAAGGCAATCCCTGGCCATATGCTCAGTCGAACCAAAAGTGAAACAAGCTCTAGTAACCCTATGATATGCCTTGCTCGAATGAAGTTTCCCACATGTGTCACATGGAGGAGGGGAGGCATAGTCCGGGTATCTTTTCTGACTTGAAGACCCAGAAGAACGGTTGTACTGCTGACCTCGGTTCTGCCATGACTTCTGATTATTGTTGCCACCCTGCCTATCATAACTGCGACCGTCATAACCCTTCTGATCATAACCCCTCTGATTTCTATCCTGAGCTATCGGTCGAATACGGTCCCCATCACGGTGTCTCTTGTTATTCTGACTTGACCTCTCACGAAGAATCTCCATGTTCCTAGCATTGGCCACTTGAGCCACATCAGTAAATTTTGTGTTCACTATCTCATCTAGAATCCAATCACAAAGTACCCACTTGAAATGCTTGGCCTGTTCCTCCAGAGGACCTGCCTTCTTACCCACGAAACCTGCCAACCTGAGAAACCTCCTCATAAGCTCACCACCGGTTTCTCTATCTCTTTGACGAATCGTGTAGTACTACCTCTCATACTTTTGTTGCCCAGACCTGTGAAAGTACTGCAAAAAGAAGATGTCACGGAAATCCTTACATGATAAGGTAGCCACATACGTCTCACCTCCTTTGGCTTGTTTAAAATCCTTCCACCAATTGAGAGCATCTCCTTCCAACTTCTAACTTGCCAACCTAGCCTTGAATTCATCAGCACATCCCAAAACCTCGAATATCTTCTTAATGTGAGCAATCCAGTTTTTAGCATCAACTAGAGTGGTCGCGGAGCTAAAAGATCGAGGCTTCTGTTTCCTAAACCTTTCCAACCAGGTGTGGATGGTGGGAGATTGGTCGCCACTTCCCCCAGCGCCATTCCGACGGATCTCATTGGTGAGCCGAGTAGTGAGACCAGGTAGCAATGTATCAACTGTTCACTACACCGCCGCCTCAAAAGTAGGACCCAAAAATTCAGGGGTAGATCCACGTGTACCGACCATCTTAGTAATCAACAAATGAAACAGCGAAGACAATTTAGAGTTAAGATCAAAATACGAAAGGAAGTGATCATATCAAAAGGAAACCTAATGTCTACCCAATCCTCACGGGTCATAACCTAGGTTCTACAGAGCATAACCTGGCTCTGATACAATAATTGTAACATCCCGCTCCGATAAAGAGACCAAGAGTCACATTATGGTGTCATCTCAGAACATATAAACGCAAGCGAAAGACTTTACTAAATAAAAATACTAAGTCATGAAACAAAATGACTTCCAAAAGTATTTAATTCTAACAAAGTCTAAATGAAAGAGATCTTCAAAAGAAATAAGTCTTAAACATAAATCCAAACAAAGGAAATCTATCAAGGGTCGGTCCTCTAAAAGCTTCCTACTCTCAACACTCAAATCTCAGCTTCCCGCTTATTACCTGCCGCAGGAAAATAAAATACGGTTGAGCTAACGCTCAGTGAACAGATATAATAATAAAAAGGTAATAAGACAAAAGCATGAATGAAACGAATCACGAGAACCTGCTAAACAAATATAATACGAAATACGAATCAAATGAATAAGAATCAAGAATAACAAAGGAATGCCCACGAGCTCAGATAAATATCTAAACACGATACATGAATAGACCCTAAACAGATATAATCATATAGCCACATAGTAAGTTGTACACAGGATTTGCAACTCATGATGTACCAAATGTGATATGGGGTATATAGCACGCACAAAACCATTCACCTGAACTGAACTAACAAAGTACCTAGGATGCATCCATACGCTCCCTGAAACAAAGTCATATCTAATATACCACAAGTTAAATACGAGTTTTACATACATATGTAAGCTAGTCACCTTTTGATTAAAAATTCACCTCTATTTTCAAATTGAAATATCTTTTTATCAATTTAATTTTATTATGATCTAATTTCATCATATTTTTTAAAATTTTATGCTCTTTCATTCAACATCCATTTTGATATATTTTTATAATTTTTTGTTTTTTACATTTTTAGCGGGTTTATTTTATGTTGATTTGTATTTTTTACAACTTTAACCTTAATTAAATATGAACTTGATACGTTAAAACTATATATTTTCAGAGAGAGTGTTGTCTTTTTACATGCGAGAATGATGATGTTAATATGGTATTGTGGGAAAGCTACGGGAAACTCAAACGAACACATACAATGAACACATACAACGAACACATGCATTCAAAGTGTTGTGAAATGAAATTACTAAGCGGGTAGGAAATTGCGTAAGGAGTTGAGTTAGTAAAATTTTTATTGCCGCCGCTATGCGCGGGTAACCAACTAGTCTTATTTAATATGTTCATTGCTAAATCTTACTACTTATAGCACTTAATGAAACATAATTAGGGTTTTCTTAATTTTCAGAATCTGTGAACTTTTTAAGAGTTTGTTTCCAATTTTATAGACCCATTAAACGACCTCCTAAAATTCTACTAAAAATCACAGAGGTTCCCATATGTGTCTAATATGTCCATGAATTTTGATTGATTTTATTTCCATGTATAAATACCCCTTTAACCATCGTTACCAAAACTGACCAAGAAAATGACCTGCTGGTACTTTCAAAAAGTTCACGCGTAAAAACCCTACTTAGACAACTCAGAAAACTCTGGAAAAAAAATCATGGATGTAGCTAATATCATGAAGATTTATCAGTTTGAATTTTAAAGGCCAACTCCTTACGGTTTGAGAATTAAAAATCAAATACTAATACTGAATTTTTCGGATAGAAACTCCAGATTCGACACTTAATCTTATAAAATCTAAAAATCGACCTTCCCGACATCCAATTGACATGAGCCTGGATTTTCCAGAAACTAGACTCTTTAAATTTAACTTTAGGCTCAAGAATCATGTCAAAACTTGTTTTTATCACCAAGTTATACCCCGATCAACACGACCTAAAATTCTGACATATAAACCCTAATTCTTACCAATTCTCTTCATAAAAACATGTTCTAGGGTTTCTAATCTTGTAGGTTTTTATTAAAACATCATTAATGATTATCTAGGGTTTCATAACATGATTTTAACAAGATTATTTCAGGTCCAATCATAAAGAATTTTACAAGATTATTACACATGTTATCCTTTTATGATTTTGTGATTTTATGCAAAACTTATGTGTAATCATGGTGACACAAAAAATAAATTTAAAAGAACATGGAATACCTTAGAGAATCAAGAATGGAGAGGAACACAAGAATACCAAAGAATTAAAGCCAAGAACCACACCAAAAACACCAAGGCTTGAAAAACACTACCGTAATCACCAATTACTACACCACCTTCTTCTTCTTGCAAATTCTATGGATGAACACAAGTTTTAGAGTAAAATTTTTGAGAGAGAATGGTGAGGGAGAAGGGATAGATCCGGCCATATATATAGAGAGGAGAGGGAGACAAAAAATTTCCTTATTCTTTTAGAAGATTTCAATGGATTTGCCTTAATCTTTTTACACCTAATACTTAAAATAGGTTTTGTAAATAAAAAAAGATATCATACTAAATAAAAAAAGGGGCCCGACCATATATCCTTAAAATAAGAAAATATATATATTTTAAAAAAAAATACCTTATGTTATGTATTTATAATACACAAATAATTATAACCTAAGGTTTTAATGTTAAAGACTTATTATTCATACTTAGGTTATATTCAAAATAGTAAAATAAAAATGTATACCAAATTTTTGGATTTTATAACTCTTCCCCTCTAAAAAAATTTTGACCTCGAAATTGAAATAGGTAGATGAATTCAGGGTTATCCAGATCACCAAAGATGACACGATTGGTATGACAAACGATAGGAACGCGATGTTCAGTCAACCAATCCATGCCCAAAATTATATCAAAATAATTCATATCCAGAGGTAATAGACTAGCAGAACGAATCTTATCATCGAATTGAAGCGGACAGTTCTGATATTCGCGGTCAATGATCACCAGACTTTTCATAGGTGTATATATCGATAAGGTATAATTAAGTAGCGTAGATCCACGTGTTCCAACCATCTTAGAAATCCACAAATGAAACAGCGAAGACAATTTAGAGTTAAGATCAAAATACGAAAGGAAGCGATCGTATCAAAAGGAAACCTAATGTCTACCCAATCCTCACAAGTCATAACCTAGGTTCTACAGGGGGTAACCTGACTCTGATACCATAATTGTAACATCCCGCTCCGATAAGGAGACCAAGATTCATATTATGGTGTCATATCAGAACATATAAACGTAAGCGAAAGACTTTATTAATAAAAATACTAAGTCATGTAACAAAATGACTTCCAAAAGTATTAAATTCCAAAAAAGTCTAAAATGAAAAGAGATCTTCAAACGAAATAAGTTTTAAACATAAATACAAACAAAGGAAATCTATCAAGGGTCGGTCCTCTAAAAGCTTCCTACTCTCAACACTCAAACCCCAGCTTCCCGCTTATTACCTGCCGCAGGAAAAGAAAATGCGGCTGAGCTAACGCTCAGTGAACAGGTATAATAAAAAGGTAATAAGACAAAAGAATGAATGAAACGAATCACGAGAACCTGCTAAAAAAATATCATACGAATTAAATGAATAAGAATCAAGAACAACAAAGGAATGCCCACAAGCTCGGATAAATGTCTAAACATGATACATGAATAGACCCTAAACAGATATAATCATATTACCACATAATAAGTTGTACACAGATTATGCAACCCTGTAGTACCAAAAGTGATATGGGTTGTAAAGCACAAACCATAACTATTCACTCTGAACTGAACGGAACAAAAGTACCAGGATGCTCCAAACGCTCCCCTGCAAAACAAAGTCATAAACCCCCGATAACACAAGTACAATGATGAGTATACATACATATGTAAGCTAATAATAATCAAAGGCCATCATTCAAAAGGGAACGTCGTAAACTAATCACACCGCCACAGATATGCCACATGCCATTGGGCATCAATGATCATGTCATGGTTACCTTCCATTACTAGTTCAAATATCTCTTCGAAGATTTAAGCAAACTGAACAAGTTACCAATAATCGAATCAAGATAACGGATCTAATATCATATTCAAACAAAGATCAAAGGAATTATGAATGCGAATATCAAATCAAACAGAATATCAACGAATATCAATGAGTCATGAATACGGATAGCAAATTAGACAGAATATCAAGCGAATCAAAGTAGTTAAAACAAATGAGAATCAAGTCATGAGGTGTCCTTACAAATGGACTGAATCATTGTACCATAACAAACAACCAACTGAAGAAAAAGAACACAAAGACAAGAGATCACTCCCACTTCACCGAATCTACAAGAATCCTTGATTACATATCATTATATATCTTATTTTATATGTTCATTGCTAAATCTTACTACTTATAGCACTTAATGAAACCTAATTAGGGTTTTCTAAATATTCAGAATCTATGAACTTTTTAAGAGTTGGTTTCTAATTTTATAGACCTATTAAACGACCTCCTAAAATTTTACCAAAAATCAAAGAGGTTCCCACATGTGTCTAGTATGTCTTTGAATTTTGGTGGAATTTATTACCATGTATAAATACCCCTTTAACCATCATTACTAAAACTTATCCAGAAAATGTCCTGGTAGTACTTTCGAAAAGTTCACGCGTAAAAAACCTTACTTAGAAAACTCAGAAAATTCTGAAAAAAATCAAGGATGTAGCTAATATCATGAAGATTTACCAGTTCGAATTTTTTAGACTAACTCCTTACGGTTTGAGAAATAAAAATCAAATACTACTACTGAGTTTTTCGGACAGAAATTCCAGATTTGACACTTAATCTTATAAAATCTAAAAATCGATCTTTACCCGACCTCCAATTGACATGAGGACTAGGATTTTCCAGAAACAAGATTCTTTGAATTTAAACTTTAGACTCAAGAAATCATGTGTTCAAAACTCATTTGATCACCAAGTGTACTACCCGGTAAACACGACACAAAATTCCTGGACATAAACGTAAGACATATAAATCCTAATTCTTAGTAAATCCTCTTCATCACAACATGTCCAAATGGTATCTAATCTTGAAGGTTTTTATAAGACAATCAGTAATTATTATCTATTTATTTTCATAACATGAATTTTTAACAAGATTATTTCAAGATCAATCATAAAGAATTTACAAGAGAATTACACCTGTTTTTCCTTTTACAATTCTATGATATAATGTAAAAAACTTATTTATGAACATGGTTACACAATGAACATGAATTCAAAAAGAACAGGAATACCTTAGAGAATCACGAATGTAGAGTGATCAAAGAACAAAACAGCAAGGAATCAAGAATCAACAATCACACCAACACACCAAGGCTTGAATAACTCTACCCGAATCACCAATTACTACACCACCTTCTTCTTATAGCAAATTCTATGGATGAACACAAGTTTTAGAGTAAAAATTTTGAGAGAGAATGGTGATGGAGAAGGGAGAGATCCGGCCATATATATAGAGAGGAGAGGGGGACACAAATTTCCTTATTCTTTTAGAATATTTCAAAAGATTTGCCTTAAACCTTTTACACCTAATACTTATAATAGGTTTTGTAAATAAAAAAAAGATATCATACTAAATAAAAAAAGGGGCCGGCCATATATCCTTAAAATAAGAAAATATTTTTTTTTAAAATACCTTATGTTATGTATTTATAATACACAAATAATTATAACATAAGGTTTTAATGTTAAAGATTATTAATCAAACTTAGTTATATATCAAAATGGTGAAATAAAAAAATGTAAACAAATTTTTGGTTTTACAAACAAGAAAGCTAATATAGCAGAATTAAATTCTCACATTAAAGGAATCTAGCGAGTAGAACTAAGCTAAAACTATGATCAAACCTAACTATTCCCCATATCAAGTGAGTCGGCGGCGCCAAATAACTTGATGCGATCGTCTTATGACTTCTACAAGAAGTTTACACTCCCCTAGGCAGACACCTAATCGTTTAGTATTAGTAATAGGCCAATGACTCGGGGGTTGGTTATCGTTCACTATCATGGAATAGGTTTGGAGAAGTCTTGATTACGTGTCTAACAGATCACGGTCTAACAGAATTCTAAAGGTTGAGGGAAGATTATTTTTGTATTTTTATGTTTTATAGAAAGCAAGTAAATCATATATTGGAGAGATTGTTGGTTTTAGCTATTAAACTAAATATAAATCTACGCTACTGGTGATAACAATAAGATAAAAGATTGTGTTTATTTAATCATGTATTACTCCCTAGATTGCTTCTCCTAGTGTTGTTGCATTGTCACCCTTGTGATGATCTGTGTAACTATTTCCTAAGTCATGAACGAATTACACAAACCCGCCGTCTACTTAGTATTCCGCTAGAGCAACGCACACGTAAGGTAGTATGAAGACTATTACATGTCCCCTAAGAGTACACTAAGTGCATGTGAAATATATTAAAAGTGGATCAACCATATTAGGGGGAAAGGTAGTATGAAGACTGTTAACTGATGGTATCCTTTCTACACAATCATGTTTCCCTAGACATATCAACAGCGATACAGACAAAAGCTGGTTTTCTAGAGCCTAACATGCACATCCATCACAAGAAGCAACACCACTAAGATCTACATTCTAGGTTTCATACAATCATAAATAAACACAATAAAAGGTTTATCCAAGCATATTAAAGATAAAGCAAGAGCATACATAGATCAAACAACACATAGACATATGGAATGATTAAATAAACCTTACTTGATTAAAACATAAGTTGGAGGAAGTACAATAAGGTTTTTAGGCCCTAAATTTGTCCCTAACAGGTGCTAAACGAACTAGGGTTTGTACCCTCTTTGTATTATAAAGTTACACACTCAAAACCTTAAATTCAGGTTTGTATATATAGGAAAAACATTGTGACGGCGTCGCGTTTTAATTGTGACGCCGTCATGAAAGAGAATATTCTAGATAATGGGTTGGGTCGTATGCTTTGATGCCGTCGTGGAATCTTGTCACGTCGTCTTGATCTTCGTGGTGTCGGCTCTACGTTGTATTTGTAACGCCGTCTCCAGCCACTATAGAGAAAGTATTGATCAATGTTGGTGTAGGTCCATAGTCTTGTCCTTTTTTTACTTTTCTTCAATTCTTCCATGAGTTGCTGCATTTGACCTTCCATATCAGCAAACTCAACTTGAAGGACTGCAAGTTCTTCTTGGCTTGTTAATTCATTTTCTAGTTCTTTTCTTTGCAAGGGATTAAGAAGCAAATGTATCTCATATAATTGAGTTATGTACCATTTATTCTCTAACCCTGGATCATTCCAATACCATCTTTTACAGTGCTTGATTCCTTTTTTTTAAATAAGAGAATTTATGATTAGCTAACATAATAAGATCTAGAAAATGCAACGGCTTACATATTTGTTTGGGCAAACACCAAATCGTCTAGCAGGGTTGTCACGTGTCCAAGAGGCGAGTGTCATCAATAGAAGCCCACATTTACACTCTGTAGGACCGAAGGAATAAGATGAAGAAGACATTCTTGAAACGGTTTTCTAATTTTGCCTTTGTTTATCTTTTTGTCTAGTAAAAAACGTGGAGACTTTATAGCCATTTTGTTACCCACTCATTTTTATTTATTGTAACTTGCATAGTTGGTCCCTCAATGCTCTATTGGTTTTCCATTTCCTGGCAAAATACACAATAAATGTTCCACGCGTTTCTTGCACGCTTGGTCCTTGAAAAACATTTTAGCCGCCTTTTACATATACCTTCCCAGTGTAATAATTGCGTTCTCGAATCTTTGTTTGTGTAGTCTATTAATCACCATATACATTCACTTGTATTTAAATACACCTTGCATTTGGTCCTTCATATCCAAAATATACACATACATTCCTTAACTTATTAAACACCTTTCACTAACCTAAAACTAAACTTTTTCAATGGCCGCTGATAATGGGTTCGTGAATTTGGAACAACTCGGTCTCTTAGCAAATTCAAACCTGCTTAAAGATCAACTGCTTGTCTATTTTGACTTGAAGACGCAGAGGGAGGTTCAGTTCGTAACTGAAATCAACAATTTAACGAGGTAGTTGCTTGACATTATAGATGAAAGGCGCTCGTTTATAGGAGAACTTGAACAACGTTTACCGACAAATGTGATGGCGTATAAGACAAGGCAGGAACTCAAGGGCCTACAGAAGGATGATATGATAAGGGCGATGGAGATGAGGTCGACAGATTTACAGTTGAACCATCAGGACATAAAAGGGTTTCACTTTTATAAGTCTCTGTAATCAAGGTCGGCTTGGGGGTTATCTTTTTTAGTTATGGGTTATTTTCTGTTAAAATCAAGCTAGTTCCTCTAATACCTAAGTATCAGATTCCCTAATGTTCGCCGTTCTCTAGACCAGATGTCCGAAGACTAACACCACTAGAAGTATTTCTACTAATATAATGTAAAGATTGAGTCAGTACAGTTACTTATCTTGCTGACTATACCGTACAATTCCTTTTTCATCGTTTTACTTCTTCATACAATTAAGTACCAGAAGAAGGCCGTGTGCAAAAATGATTTGAAAAACATTCTGTCTTATAAAATTTGTTGGGGCATCAAACGAAAGTTTAAATCAAATGCTTCTGATGATTTTATGAAATATATCCCAAAGATATGAAGTGCCTTGGGAAATCCAAACTGTACAAGTAACATTTATGGAAAACCACTCATAGTGGGCGCAGTCCCTGAAGACCAGCATGAGCATTCATTAACGAATACCACTGTAGGAACAACATCTCTTTCCTCAGCATTCCATAACGATCACTTTCACGAACAGGAACAAAAGATTCCTATGTCATTTATCAATATTACGTGTTATAACACAAACTTTTGAGTTACCACTTGACCACATTTTTGATCATATATAACACTTATGCTCCCCCTACACATGTGCGTCCCGATAATACGTAAAGATGTTTTCACAGTGCATGGATAGTCTTAGCATTTTAGAATCAATCGAATCATTAATTATCCGTTATAACATGTTTTAAGGTCAATTTTCTCCCCCGAACAAAAGTATGAAACTAGTGAATGGTTTTGAACTATAATGGACTTAAAAAGTAACAATCTCCCCCAGCAATAGTATGAGGCGAGGTGAAATAAGCACAATATATCAATTGAGCCAATTTGAAACAAGACCTTTATAAATACCCAGACAAAACAAAAGGACGATACACAATCTGTCTTGAACTTGTAGGCGGTGGTCCGTGTCAATCTTTCAGCAATGAATCTGCAACAGTACGTCACTTTTTGACCTGCAAAAAAACGTTAGTAGTACTGATTCTCCCCGCACAAAACTATGACCTGTGTTCTATATAAAGAGCTATAGTCCATAGTCTTATTTGGTTAGCCAGAACATGTTTTGATAAAACAGTTGTTAGAGAAAAAATGGTTCGGAGACATAGACAACTTCTTGTCTTATAGAAATAAGAAGCACTGAGACGTACACTAAACTCCTGTGTATAGACGTATTTATCGGGTTACAGTCTGAATATCTAAATTTTTTGAATTTTTTTTTTTTAAATTAAATATATACTAATATACAAAGGATACAATGCTTTAGCATTCAAAAATACCAGATATCCCCTTGGAACCAGCCTTTCGATCACTAAGTTTGCAATCAGGGAACCTAGAGATCTTAGTAACTTTGGAACTAGAACTAACGCTCGGGGTAAGTTCTAAAGGCTCAACAATGGGTTCCACTATCCTAGTTAAAGGACAGTTATCATACAACGCAAAATGTCGTCCAGTGGGTTTCCACTGAGGCTTAACACTACCAACAATCTTTCCAGTTGGTCTCCAAGCTGTCTTAGTAGTGTTCACATTATGATTTCTGGTTGCTTTCCAAACCTTCTTAGTATGATTCACACTATGTTTGGCATGGGGGGTTTTGGTATTCACAGACTTCAAAGAACGAATCACAAACTGATTATGATAAACAACATTCAACTTCCTATTGTGATCTGCTGCTCTCCTCGCATTCACACTTTTATTGGGCAAGATACGATGGTTCCGAGTGTGGCACTTTGGCATAGGTTTGCGAGATGCAGTGGCAGGTTTGGTTCTTGTAGACAGATTTACAGAAACATTAGGCTTCTTGTTTTGTTGCACTGGTGGTTTCTGTGTGGGTCTATTTGAAGTCCTGGGAGGTTCTTGAAAAGTAACTTGCTTCTTCTTAGGCAACGGGGTTGGTTTCACCCAATTGGCTCTTTTTGGAGGTGGAATGTACTTTGAACTTTTGGTATACATCCCTGAAGCAAGTACTTTGGGTTTCTCAGAGGCTGTAGATCCACCACTCTTTTTGCCACTCAACTCAGTTTTTAGTTTGGCATTCTCAGCAGTTAAGGCATTAATCTTTTCAGTGTACGCAGTACGTGAGTGAGTATTCGCCTTTGACAGTTCATCATACCGTCTTTTGAGACTCACGTTTTCTACCTTAAGGCCATCTAGCTGAATCCTAAGGGAGGTAATCGTATCTTTCAACTGAATTCTGTCAGTTTCTAATGCCTGTTGGTCACAACTACCTTCAGTGGAACCTACATTCAACACCTTCATGATGTTGATCTGAGCATCTAAATTCCTGATAGTGGTGTCTTTTCCTTGAAGCTGATCTCTTAACTTATTTATTTCAAAAATAGCATTTGATGCACTTGACGTGTCACTGCACTGTTTATAATTCTGAAATTTAAGTTGTAAGCTAACATAATTTTGTTCGAGAAAGGCAAAACGTTTTTCAGATTCATTAAGCATTTGTTGCTTCTTTAAAATCTCAGCTTCAAGTTCTACGACTTTGGAGTGTTCCCTATCGCAATTAGATCTAAGTTCTTCGCAAAGGCAATTCGAACTAGGGGGCACAACAATATCAGAAGTAAGCACAATAGAGCAAATATCTTTCTCTAAACAATTAGCAATTAAGCAGTCATTTTGAATCAAAAGATTTTTCTTCTCTATTATCAGGTTTTTATTATCAAGCACACAACGTTCATATTCATCCTCTAACGCATAGTGAATCTCCTTAAATTCTGCTACTTCCTTGACGCAGTTTGTACGTGTTTCTTGAAATAATCAAGAAAAGGTACAACTTGTTGCAAAGCAAACTCTTTCGCGTATTCATAACACGG
>BQNB010027753.1:0-57331 GCA_026074375.1 Tanacetum coccineum
AAGAGAAAGAGTAGAAAAATAAGCATAAAAAGAAAATAAACATTAAGAAATAATAAGCATTTAATAAAAACCAACCTTAAACATCTTCATTAATAAGCTCAAAATCTTGATTACAATAAGCTAAATAAGTTATAAAAGCTTTTACAATAAGCTAAAAACTATACTACACTACTCTTAAAACTAACCTACACTACTATGAAAAATAAACTAAAAACTAACACTCCAAATGAATTCAGCTGCTGTGATTATATAGTCACCAAGTGGGAGGGGTATTTTCATCCTTTCAGGCCATTCTAACACGTTATAGCACAAAGATGGGGGGTATTTTCGTCTTTTCGCCCCAAACACGTTATTAACAAGCGTACCTCGTACGCTAGCTAATAACAGCTGGATCCACCATTGAGATCATGCCATGTGGCCTTCTAGAAACCTCGTACTGACCCGAAATGATCACCGCCAATGATTGCTGAACCTCGTACCCAATTATTGAACCTTCAATCATTTAATTCTGAACCTCGTATTGCTACAGTATCTCAGACCTGTCATTTGACATACCAATCATTAGATGGCCACGTCTCACCTCCTGAGTGGTGCCACGTGGCCTGCCATCCATCACCAGAGCCACCACCAGACCACCGGTCAACGCTAGCGATCAACGGTAGTCAACGACGGTCAAATAGGGTCATGGGTCGGGTCAGGATCGGGTCGGCCACGTGTCAGCTGCCACATCAGTAAGTGGGACCCACTAGCTGACGTGTCATCCGATGTGGCAAGCCACGTGGCGTTGACGTGGATATGAGGGGATAATACCCTCAGCAGATTCGAACACGGGACATCTTGGGTGAAACCTTAAACCCACATAACTTACCATCTGTGCTGGGCATGGTTTCAATATTATGGTTGCAAAATTAATATTTAACATATAGCTATTTGGACTAGTTCATTATTAGTAGAAAGGTTCAAACAGGGACGAAAAAGGTTCTAAATAAAAAGGTTCAAATATGAAAAGCCAGTACCGTTGGACTCGTAATTTCGTGCTCTTTCCAATGGTGTGATCGAGGAATATTAATGACTTTGTTTGAACCTTGATAAACGTAAAAATGTCATCAAAAGTCACCCGAAAATTAATGTTTTTTGCTTTGTTTTCAATCCTTTGTACCTGTAAGACAAAAAAACACAATATAAACATATTTGCAACATATTTATCCATATTTTAGTGTTTTAATCCGTTTATTAGCATTTTCCGGGGTATAAATGATGTGTGTTTTAGCACACATCAGGATCAAACAAGTTTTAATTAATATGCATTGAGCTCGTGACATCTGACCCTTTTGACAAGAATGTTATGTTGCCCCAAACGGATTAGGTATTATTGCCATATACCTATAGTTCTCAGAATAATATATCCATTAAAAAGTGGGTGTTCCAAAAGGATACAAACCCCGAACGGGGAGTCACCCCATTGTACTATTTATTATCCTAGCTTCCACCCATCACAGGCAGTTAACGGTTCATGATATATTGGGGACTTTAGCAATAGGTACTCAAGTATTAATCATATATTCGGGTCCAGCATATAGGAAAACAATTTGGGTTCAATTTTATTAAATAAGCATGTATCTCCCTTGCGGGTTTTGAGAAAACAATTAAAGTAATAAAGGCGAGGCTGTGAACTCACCGTATGTAGATGATCGAATGAGAAACCAAGTATGAGAAGATGACTCCAAATATTAGTTGAGACCTATAAAGCAACTCGCGACTTAGAATGATATATGATATCATTATAATAGAATAGTTATACAATACTAGTTAAAGAATCCGAAACATGAACAATATTGCACCAAGACTAAACCAAAGTATTTTTAGTTTTCAAATAGGTGTATGATCCGCACTTAACACCAAATAAGTGCCTACTTAGTATCGCTTAGCCATTCTTAATCTTTACTAAATGGTCACACTTCTAATTCACAAGAAAAGGCGTAAAACTTACATTGCAGAATTTTAGTCACATTCACAGGACCATATCTCTTAATCCATAAAAGATATGAAGGTGAGGTTTTCACCCCTGGAAAGATACATGAGTCTAGTTTTCAAAACATTAAGCCAATCATTCTAATCATTTACCAATCCACGGGAAATGGATTTTTACTAACTATAACTCAAAACAGAATGCTAACTGAATTTCTATCGTTTACGGTTTCGGCCATAAATCCCATTCTATAATAGCTTTTAAGGTGATTCTACTTGGAGGTGAAAGCTTATGATATCTATTGTCTAACCATGTTTTAAAACCTTAACCTACTGTACAATAACCTGGAGCAATTCATGTTTTCTAACAGAATGTTCAGAATTGGTTCACAACCGTAAAACGGCCATATCTCCTTCATCCGAAATCGTTACAAGAGTATCCAACTCGCACATTGAAGCTTAAGACTTCCTCTATCCAAATATGTAATTTTCTCAGTAGCTATAGACCAAAATTTTGGAGAATAAGCCACGACAACCTGCTGTCCCAAAACAGTCCGCAAAATCTTATTCTAGATCAATCAATAACACTTCCAAAACCTTAATTAATCCATCACAAGGCTACTAATCATCAAGATACATTATCTAACAAACATTTTTCATCACTTACACTAATTAATCAAGATCATTCATAATCCATGCTTGCATGTTCATAAAAATCAAAGATCAAGAACATGCACTACTAAAATCAACAAAACCTTAAAAAGGGAGTTCAAGATAATATCATATACTTACAATGGGGGATTTTTGGAAGATCAACACAAACCCTATGTGGGTTTCTTGATCCTAGCCGGGGCCATCAACACCCAAACATTATAACCTTAATTTTTCTTGCCTCCAAATCCACTTGTAATCACCTAGAATCGAACCATCATCATTCTTGTAGCCTTTAATTAAATCAAAGCCCTAAAATCTTCAAGTTCTTCAAAATCAATAATTTTTAAATCAAGTGCATGGTGATTTTTAATGATGGGGAAAGATTGAGGATAATTTTATGGATGATTTAGGGTTTATAGGAATTGATTTGGTGATTTTTGATGAAGGTTATGGTGGTTTTTGTGGTTGCAGCCGACGAACAGTGGGGAGAGGGGAGGATACGAGTGTTTTTTTATCTGTGTATGTGTGTGTGTTTTAAATAAAGGAGGATGATTTATATAGGGTTAATTATTTAGTTGCTAAAAAAATAAGAAGGGTGTGGGTTTGTTTATGTTCGACCGAACTGCATCTCGTGCCTAATGAACCTCCTGAAAACATGCTTAAAACGTCAACAAAATTATTGAGCGAATTCATAGTTTAGTGATTTAAAATATGCAGGACCGCAAGATTTTCCTGATGTTACAACAAGGGCCAACAATCAACAAACAACTATTGTTGCACTAAGCACATGACACCGAAGCTCAACCTATATTTGCTATTTTAGCAGGTTATTTGCCCATGTACAGATGGTGTAACCCCAACACCAAGTCCCGACATGTCAACGTTCGTTCCCATGAGAGCAATCTCCCAAACGGATGTTAATCCTAATAGATCTATTTATATCACTCGCGCTCCACATAAGTATTCACAACTACATCTATGCATTTGGACAGTATAATGATAATGGGCTTCATGAGGTTTATCGTAAAAAAAACTTAAGCAAACACATAATCAATATTACTTTCAACACTTGCGTCCAATTTATAAAACAAGCATGTTTCCACCCCAAATAATATCAAATCAGTAAAACTGTAAAAGTGGGGCTATGAACTCACCTTGAGTACAGATAGCTCAAATAATCACAGATAAAACGTCACGCAAGACGATAAATGCAACCTATTTAAATTAAGGTCGTATAAGTACTGAGTACTTAATTTAATAACATTGAATATAATCTTATAGTTGTTACATCGTACTATCGTTTTCGGGCTATCAAAAATAAAGAGGTCATGACAAACTACGAGGATTTAGACACGTTAAACCGTAAATCCAACACCGCATCGACACCCATCCGAAGAGCTCAATATGAAACTCCCTATAATATAGCACTTTGATAACCACTCAATATTCTATATAGCATAATCACCGACTAATCGTTTTAGTAAAATAATATTTATAAAGTGAAAACGTTTATAAATATACTTTTCGTAAAAATGACCTAGTTTGGTCGTTTTAAGCCCGTTGCTCGCGTTTCTTACGTCCACGTCTTCGTAGTAAGACGAGCGATCAAAATATTACATTTTCAAGTTTTTAGGGGGGGGATCTGCGATGAATAGTAAAATACTGTTCATGACACTAATATATTCGTTTTAGGCGTTAATTAGCTGGAAACTTGTTAATCCGTAATAACTTATCGTTTTTAATCCGAGTTAGTAATTCCTTCGAGTACGTTTTTTTTATAAAAGAGGTATTATACTTTTATATAAGTTAATCCCACTGATGAATAGTATTTTTTACTGTTCATAGTTTCATAAAATTATTTTTAGAGAACTTATTAACGAAACGCGTATTTATTCGTGTATAGTCCGTTTTTATCGATTCTTTCGAGTACGATCTCGTAATTAAAAGTTATATCATATTTTAGATGTTTTAAAACTGAAAGTTGCTGTAATGAATAGTAACTTTTATAAAAATAGTTTTATAAAAGTATTTATAGTTGTAAACTCGGTATTAACGTAATCTTTTTCGTTATCAGATCGTTTTTTCGAGTTTCTTATCATTATGGAAATCGTCATGAGCTATTATAATATGAGAATAGCATTACCTACTGTCTAAGTTTTGAATGTTTAAACACCCAAATGTACGTAAGTGTATAACTTTTATAAAACTTGTTTATGTATCATTTTCTTCTTAGTAGTTTATTATAAAAACTCTTAAAAACACATTTTACATATGTAGGTACTTATAATAAGGTCCAATATCATCCCTAGTCCTCATAACTTTCATTGTAACAAGTTTTAACAATTTCTTTCCATTATTTTCATATGTGAAGATTTTAGAAACAGTTATAAAACCCAAAATTTAACCTAAACATGTTTATACTTAATCCATAGGTTAACATACTTTTATTTTCACTTTTTCATGATATATAGGACCATAATGACATAAGAATAAGTGCATAAAATTATAAACATAAATAATAACTCATTTTACATATTAGAAAGTCCTTAGTGTGATTATGGCTATATTGAACATGAACACAAAAATCAGAAGAAATAAAAGTATAAAGGATTAAAAAACCTTAGTAATGAGGTAAGAGAATGAGCAAATTAAGTTCTAAACCCGTTGTTAGATTCAAACCAACTTTCAAGCTTATAACCCTAGATTAGGTTTCCAAAACCCTAATCTTTCCTTTTTCTTCTTATTACTTGCAAATGATGAACCAATGCTTGTAAACACCTTAAAATACCTTAAGTATGTTGTGTAAAGGTTATAATCGACAAACAAAGTGTATATTGTTTATATGGCTTAAGTGTGCAGTGGGTTTTGGTGTATAAAAGGGAGGAATAAAATGAATTTTGCATGTAAAGATTTAAGGTAAAGATCACTTATGCATGCATGGGTATTTATAGTAAAAATATGTCACTAACTTAACCATAGTTACTTTCTAACCCTAGGTTAAGTTTAACATGCCAAGTTGATAAAGGTGTAAGAGTACTTTTATTAAATATCTAGATATTATTTACAACTTGTAAACTCTTGTTCTCATCCTTAGAATTTCGGCATAACGCATGTATATGTGATGTTATATTTATTATTTTGAGTCTTGGATAATCGTAGGTATTCGATTAGGCTAGTTTAGTTTTAGAACTTCCGGTATGCTAAACGCATTTTATTATGAAACTAGCATTTAAACGTAGCCATAAAAATAAGATAACAAAGTTATAATTATCCTCATCATAATCATATAACACTTCTTATGTTAAATATTAATCGTTAATGCCCGTATGAGTAAATTGTATGATCCTTCCAGTTTACGCGATTTAACTTAACGTTTACGGTTTAAGAGCAAACGCGTAAAACCCTAAAAATAAATTGTGAATTTCATAATGGCATACAATGACCTAAAATGAGTGTTATAGTCTTCCCCCCGTAGCTGAGCTTGACCCTCAAGCTAAGACGCAGCACTTATACGTCCCGTCTTTGAAACAAAGTGTGGTATTCTTCTGAATTGATCCTCGCAGTTCCATGTAAACTCTGGACCTCCTGGTGAGTTCCATCGAACTGACTAATGGATACGGCTTCGCTTCAACGCCGTTTGAACTTCAAGATCGGTGATCTCTATCGGTTCCTCTACAAACTAAAGCTTGTCATCAAAATGAAGTCCATCCAACGGAATCGCTAAGGTCTCGCATGACACGTCTTAAGTTGGACACGGAAATGTATTATGAACTCTGCTCACTCCTCAGGAAGCTGAGCGTGTATGCAACGTCTCCATATCCTTTTTATTACTTGAAAGGTCCCAAGAAACCTGATTTTAATTTCCCTCGTTTGCCAAAATGTACAACCCCTTTTCCAAGGCTAAACCTAAGCATCACTTTATCACCAACCCCAAACTCCAATCGTTTACCTTCAAATCAGCGTAGCTCTTTTTGCCTATCACAAGCGCTTGCATCCTTTGTTTTAACTGAATGATTTTCTCATCTCTCTTGTACTATCTCTGGACAGGTGAGTTGAACCAACCTCCAAGCCAAACAAACAGGCGAACGACATTTCTACCGTAAAGTGCCTCAAGGGTGCACGCCTTAATGCTAGCATGATAACTGTTATTGTAGAAAACTCGACCAATGCAATGTTTACCAACCATTTCCAAAGTCGATCACACAAGCACAAGCATAATCTTCGAGAGTTGAATGGTTCTCTCGCTTTGTCCTCAGTTTGCGGATGATAGCCGGATCATATTCTATACTTATACCCAAACCTTCTGAAGTGACCTCCAGAAATTCGATGCAAACCTAGGGTCACGATCACAAATAATCGAGACCGGTATTCCATGCCTCGTTACTACTTCCTTTAGGTACATTCTCACTAGTTTCTCCAGAGGGTCGGTTTCCCTTATGGGTATAAAGATTGCAGACTTTGTAAGTCGGTCAACGATTACCCAAATGGTATCGTACCCTTGTGATGACTTAGGAAGCTTTGTGACAAAATCCATCGTGATATTGTCCCACTTCCATTGAGGTATCTCGGGTTGTACCAACAAACCCGATTGTCTCTGATGTTCGGCCTTGACCTTAGCACAGGTCAAGCACTTGCTAACATAGGTGGCGATGTCGGCTTTCATATTGGGCCACCAATATAGCTTCTTTACGTCTTGATACATTTTCTCGGAACCTGGATGGATAGAATACTTTGATTTGTGGGACTCGTGCATGATCACAGTCCGCAAATCACCATAACAAGGTAACCAACTCCTGCCATTGAGGCATAGGGTTCCATCCGTACGAGGTTCCAACTTTTCTGTCCTAATTGCCTCTGAAAATTTAGCATTTTTAATCAGCATACCTCCAACATCCTCACTCTTGATGTTTTCTGGTTTCCGTGCTTCAGTCTGAGCATTCAAGATTTGCTTAGGAAGATCCAAGCTAATAGTCATGACTAAGGCTCGAACTCTTAACGGTGGTTCTCGTTCTTTCCTGCTCAAAGCATCAGCAACGACATTTGCTTTCCCTGGGTGATAACGAATATCGCAATCGTAATCACTAAGCAACTCTAACCATCGGCGTTGCCTCATGTTCAACTCTTTTTGATCTAAAATGTGTTGCAAACTCTTGTGATCGGTGAACACCGTACACTTAGTTCCATACAGATAGTGCCTCCAAATCTTTAGAGCGAACACTACTGCTCCAAGTTCCAGATCATGAGTAGTATAGTTCTTCTCATGGATCTTTAACTGGCGGGATGCATAAGAAATCACCTTTTCTCTTTGCATCAACACAGCGCCCAAACCCTTCTTTGAAGCGTCGCAGTATGCGATGAAATCTTCGCTTCCTTCAGGTAATGCAAGGATTGGTGCACTGCACAACTTTTGCTTCAACAGTTGAAAAGCTGCTTCTTGTTTATCTCCCCACTCAAACTTGACCTTCTTTTGAGTAAGCTTAGTCATTGGTTTGGCGATCTTTGAAAACCCTTCAATGAATCGTCGATAATACCCAGCAAGACCTAAAAATTGACGAATCTCCGTTGGTGTCTTAGGAGATGCCCAATCTTTAACGGATTCGATCTTGGCTGGATCCACATGAATGCCTTTATTATCAATCACGTGACCGAGGAACTGTACTTTAGGAATCCAAAATTCACATTTGGAAAATTTTGCATACAACTCCTCTTTCTTCAACAACTCTAATATTATCTTCAGATGCTCTTCGTGCTCTTGCTTGTTCTTGGAATAGATCAAAATATCGTCAATAAAGACAATTACGAATTTGTCCAGATAAGGTTTGCACACTCGGTTCATGAGGTCCATAAACACAGCAGGTGCGTTGGTCAAACCAAACGGCATGACTTGGAATTCGTAATGTCCATATCGAGTTCTGAAGGCAGTCTTCGAGATGTAATAACCTGACCTTAGGTCGATCTTCGAGTAGACACTCGACCCTTGAAGTTGGTCAAATAAGTCATCAATTCTTGGTAGCGGATAACGGTTCTTCACCGTTAGTTTGTTTAGTTCCCGATAATCTATGCACATCCGTAACGATCCATCTTTCTTCTTAACGAATAGAACTGGAGCTCCCCATGGTGACGAACTAGGTCTTATAAAGCCTTTGTCGGAAAGCTCTTGTAGTTGATCCGCCAATTCTTTCATTTCTGATGGGGCCAATCGATAAGGTGCCCGTGCTACAGGTGCAGCACCAGGTACTAGATCGATGTGAAATTCCACTTGTCTGGTAGGTGGAAGGCCTGGCAAGTCCTCGGGAAATACTTCGGGAAAATTTTTGACGATCGGTACATCTTGCAGTTGCTTCTTCTTCGACTTGTCTCCAGTCTCCTTGATGGTAATATGTGCCAAAAAGACGTGACATCCTTGTAGCAGATACTTCTGGGTCTTGGTGCACGAGATGATGTTTAATCGAGTCCCGCGTTTATTTCTACTTCCGTCTCCATGAAAAATTAAGATTTCGCTCCCAAAGGGAATACGAACGATCTTCTTAGCACAGTCAATAACGGCTTGGTCATTTTCGTCAACAGTCATGCCATTATACGTCATAAGTACCCATGTCTACAGCATTAGATCGACGTGAAACGGATGGTTCAAAAAATTAACTGCAACCCAGTAAATACCGTATTTACCCAAATTATTCTACCATCAGTTAATTCAACGTTATAACCATGATCTAATGTAGTGGGGGCAATTAATCAAGAAACACTAAAATTGAGTAGACACAAAACGCTATCTGCACCTAGTAACAAATAAAATGGAAGCACCAGGTTTTTTAGGAGAAACGTACCCTCACAACGTGTTGCTGGGTTGGCCCTGCAACCCCACTGCATAAAGCCCTGCTACACCGTTACCATTTTCCCTGATCTTAGTTCTTCCACTGTGGCAGTTTTCCTGAAAGTGGCCATGGAAGCCCGCACTCAAAGCAAATGATGGCATTGGTATTTGCCCCTTGGGCTCTTGGGTTGTTGTTGTTACGGTTGTTGTTGTTACGGTTGTTGTTGTTATTGTTGTTGCGGTTGTTGTTGTTATTTGCAGTTGCAGGCCGGCTCCTACAGTCCTTGGTCAGGTAGCCAAGCTTCTTGCAATAGTGCACTTTTGGTGTACAAGACCGTAGGTTGAAAAGATACCGTGACATCGAGGTTTAGCCCCCCTCATACGGTTTCCTGTCATCGTTCCCAGCTAGCATAAGCCTGCCTGTGTATCTGCCTATTGTTTGGTTGATGGGTTTGTTATTTCGAGATGTCTTCCAAACTTCCTCTTGTTTTCGCTTTGTCTCTCACAAAATTTATGTATCCTACCATTAATTCAGTTGCCATCTCAATAACCTCCAGCATGGTCCCTTTTGGTTCGAGGCCACCAACACTTGAGAAGATTCGGGACGTGCATCCCTCCGACATATCTTTCATTTTGACAGTTTCTTCTGGGAACATCCCCTTTTTGGGGTTCCCCCCCCCCCCCCCCCCCCACAAACAGCTATGCTAAGCTCCGGAATCGTTGTTGTAAGCTACCACATCGGTGCTTTTTACTTTTATTTTCCACAACTCGACTTCAATCTTCTGATTTCATTCCTCGGACATAATTTAAGTTGCCATCTCTTTTTTAGTCAGACCACGTCATTGCATATGCGAACCTCATTAGTCACTGGCCTAACATGAAAGTTCCACCATGTAGAGCGAGTTACCATAAGATACAAGTGGCAAACTCACTGATATCCACGTGCTGTTCCTATGCGAAACACGGTTTCCATCCTCTCAAACCATTGGGTCAAGTCGACCGCTCCTTCTGTACCCCTGAAGAATAAGGGTTGACATTTCATGAAATCCTGATAAGTGCACTCCCGAACGGTGCGTTCATTCCTTCTTGCACCAGTTCCCGAGGTATGGCTATCATCGCCATTTCGGGTCGTAGCAGAGCGCAACATAGCATGCCACCCTCTCGATCATGGCCTCAGTTGGCTACCGTGGACCGAAGTGGTGGTAGTAGGGTCCTGCGACCTGGAGGTGGGAAGTTTGTGGTGACTGGTGGGGGAGTCGCGGTGACTGGCCTTGACCTCGTGGTTCTTGTGGGCCTTCCTCTTGGTGCCATTTTCTTAAATCACAAGAAAACATAACACCCGTTAGATTTCAAAAATCTTAACCATAACCCGATGTATACATAATGAATAAAACGAGACCAACCACACGGTAAATACTCAACAGTATTTGAAATTAACAAATCGACATTTATTCACAATAAATTTGATTTCATATAAAACATAATCCATCCTTTTCATATATAACTTGGAAAATAATACATGATTGGTTTAAATACAAATGATCACAACACTTAGGTTACAAGACAAAATAACCTAAAGCCATACTAGCCAAGATATACTCGTAATACTTAGTAGGCTGTACAAAGTACGCCGAACATTGTTCTGAACAAAACAGATCAAAACAGAGTATCCTACTAGAAAAAAAAAAAAATCTATACAGAGTAGCTAGACAAAACAAAAGATCTATACAGTCTGCTAGCTGGGAATAACCCATAATACTTAACAGACTGTACAGTAGCTACAGCCATAACCCCGTCTAAGAACTGCTACCGGCCTCCTCTAGTAGCTCTGGCTTCTGCAGATCGTGAGCAGGTCCGCTGCTGGCTCTTACTCGTCATCTACTTGAGGCTCTTCATTATCTTTAGGGTCTCTACTAACTGCCTCTGTCTCTGATAGTCTGCTTTCAGCAGATCTGTAATCACCGCTTGCCTCCTACGGTCTGCTGCCTGCAACTCAGTGATCTCAGACTGCTGGCCATATCAGTACCGCAGTGATATGCCACTCAGAATGTACCTGATCGCAGCATCCATCTACACGTGCCCAACGGCACGGATAACTGGCCTCCTCCTCATCAGCAAGGGCATGCGTCTCCTATCATTTCCTAAGCCTGTGACTCCGGGGCTCTAAGTAGAGCTCGGTCATACCGTGCATCATCCAGCTGAGAATATATGATCTCATCCTCTTGGTCAACAGTAGAAGACAACTCAATAACTCTCTGGTTGACCCCCTCTAGGGTGGTCGGTGCAATCTCTTGGATGGCTCCAACAAGGTCATCCCATGTATCCCTAATACCATAGCCTAACTCTCTAGACATCCGGCGTCCTGGAGCGGCCTCTAACATATCAGTAAATCCATAAAGGTCTGCCCTAGCTGTGGTAGGTCCAACCTGCCTAGCAGTACCAGCTGCCGAACTCTCCCCGACCTCGTATCCAGGACCAGGAGTAGTACGACACGGCCTCTTACGAAGCGGTAAACACATCTCAGGCATCTCAGTCTCATGAACAGGTAGGGCATCTCTCTGTCTAATCCCAGCAGCTCGGGATCCCAGAGATCCCTCAACATATGTAGGGCCATTGGGTGGTGGTGATGATATAGGTAATGGTGGAGAGGGTATCTGAGGAAGTGGTGATGAGTATGGAGAGAGGTATGGTGGTGGAGTAAGGTAAGCCTAACAATCCTCGTCACACTCCTCGGAGAGGAACGGTGTCGGTGCCTAGGTTTCGATGGACATCCTAGCAGTGACGCGATAACCAATGTTATGGGTCTTGGGCCTAATAAGCCAACAGCTACAGGCTCGGCAGAGCGAAGTTCTCATCCCTGCCATCATCATCATCATCTCCTCTGTCCGCAAGATAGTCGCTGGACCTCCCTCAGGATCCTCCGCGTCATTCCTCCACACACGTAGGGCGGACTCCGGTATATACCCAGGTGACTTGATGAGTAGTGATCAGCAGCAGCAAGTGGCTGCTCTCAGCCGGAATACCTCTTAGTCCCCTGGGCAGAACGCCGGTAAACAGGGCTCCAGAAAAAGTTATAGGTAATTGGGGAAATAAAAATATTGGGGGGGGGGGGGGGGGGGGGGGGGGGGGGGGGGGGGGGGGGCGGGGGGGGGGATTTGGGGGGGGGGGGGGGGGGGGGGGGGGGGGGTGGGGGGGGGGGGGGTTTTAAAATAATAATTGGGGGTTTTATTTATTTTTTATGGGGGGGGGTTTTTTTTTTTTTTGGGGGGGGGGGGGATTTGTGTTTGTGGGTTGGGGGAAGAGAGGAAAGAAGAATATAGTTGAGGGGTTGGAAAGATGAATGGTTTTGTAAGGAGTGGGTAAAGATATTTGTTAAGAGTAGAAGGGGTAAAATGTGAGTTTAGGAATATGTGTAGGTGGGGGTGGTTAAGGTAGGATAAGATTATTAAGGATATAGATGTTTTTTTTGATTTTGTAGGGTGTTTTGTGGTTGTTTGTAGTGATGAAGGTGTGTAAGTTAGTGTGGTGAATCACGTAATCCAATTATGCATTATAAGCTAACCGACCTATCAATAATTTGTATATGAAACCCCGATAATACCATTTTGGGAGTAGCAAGGTGTTTGATAAATGGTGTAGAGTCCAGCAAAAAAATTTTGACCTGTTCTCTACTTAACCTTGCTCGGATACCAAATCTGTAACACACCCAAAAATGGGTCAGGACAGCGAAAGAAGGAGCCGGGGTTTTAACTTCAAGATCAACCAGCACAAGATATATATAAAGAACGACACAAAAGTCGTTAGATTGATACATTGGATTAAATAAAAAGACAGATTACAAAAGCTTATAGCTTACCTTGTTTCTCGTTTATTATTACAAAAGATACATAGATATTCCCCAAACACATGATCACGTAAATTTTAACAGTGCTATCCAAAACATAATCCAATGCATCCCTGGCAATCTCGTGCCTAATGACCTCCTGAAACATTGCTTAAAACGTCAACAAAATTGTTGTGAATTCATAGGTTTATGTAATTTAAAAAATGCAGGACCGCAAGATTTCCGGATGTTACAACAGTTACCAACAATCACAAAACCCAATTATTGTTTCAACTAAGCTCATGACACCGAAGCTCAACCTTATTTGCTATTTTAGCAGGTATTTTGCACTACAGATTGTAACCCGCAACATCCAAGTCCGACATGGTCAACGTTCGTTCCCAGTGATAGCTAATCACCCAAACGGGGATGGTTAATCCCAATAGATCTATTTATATCATTCGCGCTCACATAATGTAATTCACAACTACATCTATGCAATTGACAGTTCATGATAATGGGCTCAGGAGGGTTATCGCAACTTAGGCAAACACATAATCAATATATTACTTTCAACACTTGCGTCCAATTTATAAAACAAGCATGTTTCCACCCCAAATAATATCAAATCAGTAAAACTGTAAAAGTGGGGCTATGAACTCACCTTGAGTACAGATAGCTCAAATAATCACAGATAAAACGTCACGCAAGACGATAAATGCAACCTATTTAAATTAAGGTCGTATAAGTACTGAGTACTTAAATTAATAACATTGAATATAATCTTATAGTTGTTACATCGTACTATCGTTCGGGCTATCATAATTAAAGAGGTCATGACATGACGTACGAGGAGTTAGGACACTTTAAATCGTAAATCCAACAACTCGTCGATACGCCATCCGAAGAGGCCTCATTATGAAACTCCCTAGTAATATAGCACTTTGATAACCACTCAATATTCTATATAGCATAATCACCGACTAATCGTTTTAGTAAAATAATATTTATAAAGTGAAAACGTTTATAAATATACTTTTCGTAAAAATGACCTAATTTGGTCGTTTTAAGCCCGTTGCTCGCGTTTCTTACGTCCACGTCTTCGTAGTAAGACGAGCGATCAAAATATTACATTTTCAAGTTTTTAAGATTCTGCGATGAATAGTAAAATTACTGTTCATGACAGCTAATTAATCGTTTTAGGCTTTAATTAGCGTAAACTTGTAATCGTAATAACTTATTCGTTTTAATCCCGATTTTAGTGATTCCTTCGAGTACGTTTTTGTTATTAAAAGAGGTATTATATTTTATAAAGTTAATCCCACTGATGAATAGTAATTTTTACTGTTCATAGTTTATAAAATTATTTTTATAAACTTTAATTATCGAAAACGCCGTAGTTTATTCGTTATAGTTCCGTTTTTATCGATTCTTTCGAGTACGATCTCGTAATTAAAAGTTATATCATATTTTAGATGTTTTAAAACTGAAAGTTGCTGTAATGAATAGTAACTTTTATAAAAATAGTTTTATAAAAGTATTTATAGTCGTAAACTCGTTTTTAACGTATCTTTTTCGTTATAGATCGGTTTTTCGAGTTTCTTATCATTATGGAATCGTCATGAGGCGTATTATAATTATATAATATCATTACCTACTGTCTAAGTTCGAATTTTAAACAGCCCATATGTACTTAAGTGTATAACTTTATAAAAACTTGTTTTATGTATCATTTTCTTTAGTAGTTTATTATAAAAACTCTTAAAAACACATTTTACATATGTGGTACTTATAATAAGGTCCAATATCATCCCTAGTCCTCATAATTTCATTGTAACAAGTTTTAACAATTTCTTTCCATTATTTTCATATGTGAAGATTAAGAAACCTTATAAAACCCTAATTTAACCTAAACATGTTTATACTTAATCCATAGGTTAACATACTTTTATTTTCACTTTTCCATGATATATAGGACCATATGACATAAGAATAAGTGCATAAAATCATAAACATAAATAATAACTCATTTTACATATTAGAAAGTCCTTAGTGGTGATTATGGCTATATTTAACATGTAACACATAAAATCATAAGAAATAAAAGTATAAAGGAATTAGGAAAACCTTAGTAATGATGTAAGAGATGAGAAATAAGTTCTAAACCCGTGTTTAGATTCAAAACCAAGCTTTCAAGCTTATAACCCTAGATTAGGTTTCCAAAACCCTAATCTTTCCTTTTTCTTCTTATTACTTGCAAATGATGAACCAATGCTTGTAAACACCTTAAAATACCTTAAGTATGTTGTGTAAAGGGTTGTATAATCTTACAAAATCAAAGTGTGGATTTGTTTATATGGCTTAAGTGTGCCGTGGGTTTTGGTGTATAAAAGGGAGGAATAAAATGAATTTTGCATGTAAAGATTTAAGGTAAAGATCACTTATGCATGCATGGGTATTTATAGTAAAAATATCTCACTAACTTAACCATAGTTACTTTCTAACCCTAGGTTAAGTTTAACATGCCAAGTTGATAAAGGTGTAAGAGTACTTTTATTAAATATCTAGATATTATTTACAACTTGTAAACTCTTGGTCTCATCCTTAGAATTTCGGCATAATGCATGTATATGTGATGTTATATTTATTATTTTGAGTATTGGGTATAATCGTGGGTATTCGTTTAGGCGTAGTAGAGGCCCGGTAGCAGCAAACCGAATAACACTTAAGATACTAATTCATAAAAAATTAATATAACACAACACTCTAATTATACGGAAACACTCAAATCAATACTAAGTGAGAAACCTTAAAAAATTAATACCCAAACACACCACACGAATAACCACACAATAAACACCTATCCCTAACCCAAAAATATGCTAAAAAACAAAAAACAAACCTACCACCCCTAAACACCTAAACTAAACCCCGACTTACATAACTCAACACCCCTACAAACTAAAAAAAACAAACATAAACTAATACACAACAAAAAGCCCTACCCAAAATACCCAACTACAAAATACAAATACCGTCACACCATAAACACACTATACCGACCAAAAGCACAAAACTTTCCCCCTGTCTTCACCCCAGTGGCCGATACCTTCGATTAGGAACGCTACCCCCCACTGGCAGATAGAGGGGCTGACTAGAGAAGTATAAGTGAATTATTAAACTTCCACCATGTTCCATGTAGTAGATTTCGGGAGCCGGACCTCAGCCCATAGTACAACCTCAGCGAACTGCCAGTCATTTCTGTGATATGAGTCGGATACCCCTGAGCAGGACTCCTGTGTAACGCCCGAACCCGCGCATTTCGAGCCGCCTCTGCACACACTGACGATAGACACCGAGCGGCGTAATAAAACCGCAGCATACCGAATGACCGTTATTGAGGATCAAGAGATATGTAGTAGTGGTAGTTCCATAATTAGTCATATTGCATTCAGATAGAAGTACTGAAGTCTTATGTTGATGTTTCGAATGCTAACGTTTCGTAAGTATACCACGAGGGACAAATGCGAAAAATCACACCTCAGAAAAAGTCAGAGAACTTGCCGTAAAAGGCGCATGAGTAGAGAGAGGTCGTCACCCAACGCTGGAAGACACCGACGGAGTAACATGAGTAAACGTAACACACCCCTGAACAATACCCAAACACAAGAATAAGCAAACCCAATAAAAACGTAAAGGCAAAAAATACTGAAAAAAAACAGTAACAGACCTACAGACAGACATATTAAGAATAATTAAACCACACAGAGTTTAAAACACGCCGAAAAAACCCACTAATATCTACTATACTGTAACAAGACCCACTAATAAACCAACATAGTAACTAAATATAGCCGTATCCGCACGATGCACTTACCAACTATAAACCTTCATTTAACTTATAACCCTTAATCTAACCCCAAAAAAACTTAAAAAATCAACAACAATAATTACACCTTAAAAAAAACATCAAAATACCCCTATACATACCACAATACAACACAAAAACAACTCGATCAACCCCCACTATACTACTCAAGTATAACTTACCCGATTTTCAGCACTTCGTTGTAATGCCACAACCCATATAATAAGCCACCGTCCGCATTATACGTAGCCGAACAAACCTACGAAGACAACAACGTATCTTAATTAACCTCATAAATAGATCATCTAACACTTGCTATGAAAAATTAAGTCGTTTAAAAGCCCGTTAACATATGTATGATCATTTTCAATTTACGCGATTTAACTTAACGTTTACGGTTTAAGAGCAAACGCGTAAAACCCTAAAAATAAATTGTGAATTTCATAATGTCATACAATGACCTAAAACACGAGGTGTTATAATGGTGATCTTTAATGATGGGGAAAGATTGAGGATAATTTTATGGATGATTTAGGGTTTATAGGAATTGATTTGGTGATTTTTGATGAAGGTTATGGTGGTTTTTGTGGTTGCAGCCGACGAACAGTGGGGAGAGGGGAGGATACGAGTGTTTTTTTTATCTGTGTATGTGTGTGTGTTTTAAATAAAGGAGGATGATTTATATAGGGTTAATTATTTAGTTGCTAAAAAAATAAGAAGGGTGTGGGTTTGTTTATGTTCGACCGAAACTAAGAGAGGGGGAGGGAGTGGGATTTGGCCCATTCTTGCCTAACTACATTACCTATTAATCTTGGGCCTTAATACCTTTTCTAGTCTGATACTTTTTCCTACACCGTGATTTTCGTCTCGGGTGCAATTTAAAACACAAGAAAGATAAATATTATAAAAATAAAATAATTAGGCACTCAAAGCCCTAATACGGAGTCGTTGGTTTCTCAATCGTTAAAAACGGATAAATTTTTTAAATCATAGCGCTTTTTACTTAAAATCGTCGATTTTTATATAAAACGACGAAGTAGTGAAAAGTAAAATTTTAGAAATTTAGAAAATTAAATATAAGTTGAAAATTAGTAGTGACCTTAAATACGGGGTTTTACACACATATTCCTGTCAGTCCTATTCCAACTACCAGAATTCACAAGGATCATCCAGTTGAACAAATCATTAGAGATATATATTCAGTACTTCAAACCAGAAGGATGACAAAGAGGGTGACTGACCATGTGTGTTTAGCTCAGTGGCAATGGAGGAGAACAAACCAAAGAACTTAGAGATTTGTCTCTTTTTGTTATCCAACTAAGAATCTATTCTTAGATGTAAAGATTAAGTTACTTTGATAAATTCCAAAACAACAACGGTGAAACTTGTGAATACTAAAGAAGTAATCATAATCTACTCTTTAATACTTAGAAGAAATTTAATGAAACAGTAAACTTTAAGAACAATGATATAACTAAAAAGCTTCAATATTATTATTATAAATAATACGAGTACTCTGTGTAGTACTAGGGTTTACAACCTTGAAGCTATGTATCAAAACGTCTATGACTATTGTATATCCAAAACCATAACCTAGGATCTCCTTTTATACACTAAGGAGTCCTTTACATGATAACTACAAATCTTCTATAATGTTAAACTTATACGATCTTCTAACTATATATAAATATAATTTGAATCTAAGTCAATACAAATCTCTTGACATGTCCTTTTATCTCTTTAGCATCTTTAATCTTCAAGCACAGGTCTAAGTCCCTATCACAGATTAATTAGTACTGGCAGTTACTAACTTCTTCAAGCAGTACTAACTAGTAATACTATGCAAAGTTGTAACTTGAGCAGTACTAACTCTTGACTTGGCAGTACTAAGTATGAACACATTTAATTCCCAACAATTCTCCCTTAAACTTGTGATTTACCTCAAATCTCAATTTTCTTGAATTAAACCTGTTTAATGAAGATCTTACAAACACTTTATCTTCTTGGTCTTTCAATCTGCATGAATATCTTTCTAAGAAGTTCTTCTGACATCTCATATTTGGGGGGGGGGGGGGGGGGGGGGGGGGGGGGGGGGGGGGGGGGGGGGGGGGGGGGGGGGGGGGGGGGGGGGGGGGGGGGGGGGGGGGGGGGGGGGGTTCCCATCCAAGAGCTTTTCAACAAACATCTAGTAAGAAACACTCTTGACAAAGGATAATCCCCTTTTCAACCAGCAATGTAATATTAATTCATCTTTTGTATAAATTAACATGTTGTACTCTACATGTATCATACAGTCTCCATGTTATATCATGAATATGTTTTTGAGACTTCCATAACTCATCATCAGAATCAGGTTTAAACAATCTCTTCAACTCTACCCAGATTTCTATTTCTTTATCTTCTGTTAGTTCTGTTAAGTTGAACCTTTCTTAAACCAGATTCCATAGTTTGACTAAATCATCCTTGCCAAAAGTCTTTAGAATATCTTCAAAAACTTGATATACCTCTGTATGATTACTAACCAGGATGATTTTCCAAAACATTCTTGAATCTTTAGTGTAAACCTCCCAGTCAATGATTGGATATTTGGTTTGCAGGGCTTTAATATTCATCCCTTCTTCTAGAATTATGATCATCAATTGTTGTAGCTCTTCTTGTGATAGCTCATTTGACTTTTGCTTCTTAGAACTTTGTTGACCAAGTTCTTCTTCTGCAGCTCTTTTAGTACTTCCAGCTGCTATCTTAGGAACTATTCTATCAACATCACTCTCCATTGGAGTAAAAGTGTTTAACCTTTTCATTGTTGCTTTAAACAAACTCTTGATCTCATCAAATGAATATCCTTTTAACTGATGTAGTGTATAGCTTCCCTTATACTTGATATAGTTAGACATATAAGTTCTCTGTTGAGCCTGTGTGGGTGGCTTGTTCCTCCTTTCTTCAGCTCTTTGTTGGGTAAAATGTCTCTTTCTCTGGTTGATAAGTTTTGCAAGCAGTCTTGCTTTTTCAGCTTTAGAGTATTTTTCTCTTTCTTCTGCTTGTAACCTCTATGCTAACTCTTCATTAGCTTCAATTCTAACTTGTAATGCTTCCCATTCTTCAATATTGAAAGAGCTAGCTCCTTCATACGCCTTCGCACTCCTCTGCTCTCTCTTCATCAAGTTTTCTTGCAATCCCAGACTGCTTTCATAACTAAGTCCTTTCTATTCTTGTTGCCTTTTTGTCTTGGATCATATCGATTCAGACTCTTGCAATTTTACCTTTACCTTTATCTTTTGTCTATGTTGCACTCCTGTTGATGACCTAAACTTTCAGCAGCAATATCATCAACATAATCACCAGCAGTTTTAACTTCAGGGCTGGCAATACTAATTTCTGCACCAGCAGTAGTAACTGGTACATTAGTAGTGGTAAAATTTGTACTAGCAGTAGAAACACCAATCTGTACCAAAGTAATCCCCTCATCTTCATTAATTTGAGAAATTTTCCTCCCCTGTTTAGAAGGATCCTCTAAAGCCAAAATATTTGAATCTGAACCTTCTTTATCTGAGAGAACCAGTTTGAGTTTTATTTTTGACTTGCTGAGCTTATCCTTTTTCTCTAACCTCTTCACCTTCTTGATAAGCTTTGTAAAAGTAGCACCATAAACTTTCTTTGTCCTGTCTCCAAAGCTACAACTCTGTCTGACAATTTTGTAACCAAATCCATCAATTCATTATGTTACATTCTGCCATCATCACTTCCAAGTGTGTTAAATCTTAGGAGAGGTGAATCATGGGGCATGTTAGGGGTCTTATCAATGTTATGACTGCCTTGTCCTACTTTTAAGCTAGTAACAGTAGTGGTAGCCCCTCTATATCTGACATCCACACCTAAGGAGGAGAACTAGGCTGAGGAACCTCAGTTTCCTGTCTGATAGAACTCTTAAGTTTTGGTGAAAGATTTAGTTGTGAGGTTGATGGAGCACCTATAGGTGTGTGATGGGAAACCCCTTTTTTTTTATCCAACTGGGACTATTGATCCTTCACCCTAAAAAATTGGGACCTGAACAAGCATTATTAGAAACAATGGAATGTCCACCCTAGTATAACCCTTAGAAGCCCTCCTCATATTGCTAAAAAGTTTTTGTGTATGCTTAGGAGCAATATAAGTTCTTTTGTGAGGTAGAAGTAGTCTCTTATGCTTGGTAAAAAATACTTGAATAAACCTTAGATACATTAAAAATTTGTGTTTACTATCCAAGTTTTTCACTATTCCATCAAAAATCAGTTTAGAAAAATTAAACTTCCTATTAATGGCCAAGCAAATAATAGCAGTTGCTATATTCTTACTAATTGTTTCCCAAGCTGTCTTTCTTAGAACTAAACAATGAAGGATGGTTATGATCAAAAAATCTCATTGAGGGGAAAAAAGTGCCTTTTGAAAGGTCAATTTGTCAGAATTGGACACATACCCCATAAGAGCAAGTTGTTCAAAAAATTTAGTAGTAGGCAAATTACTAATACCATAAGAATCTTCTAACTTGAGATGCCTCCTAATAGATGCCTCAGTAACAATCTTAACTTTCCCATCTATTGTAGCAGTTATTTCCATTTTTCCATTATCAAGTGTGCTTGCAGTAGTAGTTTGCCAAAAACTATTGAATAAGAGAAACATAGATAGTGGGATTTTCAGTAAGAACATACCGAATGTGACTTGTGTTGAGAAAATCCATTATTTGATGAAATCCTTCACTGCCCTCTATTTTATTTAAGTAAGAGACCATGTTGTGAGTGTCACAGAACTCCAAATTCGCCATTGTTGATTAAGAAAAGATTGATTGAGGTCTGGGTTAGGTTCTTTTATGAGAGTATGTGTGTTTGGCAAAGTCAATTGAGATTATATAGAGAGCACTTAAGGTTTTGATTGGACCGACTGAATAGAATTGGATGTTAATCAAGAATAAAACTTAATGAGTTTAAAGAAAGTTCATGAATATCCAATTTAAGGAAATCTATAAGTGAAGTAGTTGGCGAAATAATCTCAACGGCTAAATTTGATTAAGAAAAATTGTTTATTCCCAAACAGTATTAACGGTAGGCTAGCAGTACTAAGTTTAGCCTAACAGTACTAAGTAAAGCCCAGCAGTACTAAGTAATGTCCAACAGTACTAAGTAATGCCCAACAGTACTAAGTAATGCCCTAGCAGTACTAACTTTTGAGTTACCAGATTTAACCTCAATTTCGTTCCAAAAAGCATTTCCATCATCAATTTTGATTCTCACAAGCTCTCTTTCTGTTTTTATTCTCACTTTATCTCTCAATTCTTTTTCTCACTGAATCACTCTGTCTGTTTTTATTTCACACATCTCTCTTTCTATTTTTGAACTCACTACATCTCTCATTTCTTTTTCTCACTTAAACACTCTGTCTGTTTTTATTTCACACATCTCTCTTTCTGTTTTTGAACTCACAACATCTCTCATTTCTTTTTCTCACTTAAACACTCTGTCTGTTTTTAGTTTCTCTCAAGTCTCACAGAATTAATTATAACAACAGTAGTAATTATACATACCAGTAGTAAGTTAGGCCAATAATACTAACTTGAATTGCATCATCTGTTGCTATTTCAAGCATCATTTGTGCATACTCCGCTGCGTATTAACACAATTAACCTCCCCTCAATCAATACTTCAAAGGTTAAGCAGTCCAATACTTGCAATCAGATATTGAAATCTGCCAACATCAAATGCTTTTGCGAGTAAATATGTAACATTCTGATCTGCGTGAATCTTGATCATATGAATAAGCTTCTTCTCATTTGAATCTATGATGAAGTGATGTCTAATCTCAATGTGCTTAGGCTTTGAGTGAAACACTGGATTCTTAACTATGTAGATGGTGCTTTCATTGTCAATGAAAATCTTGGTATTCATGAAGTTGTAACCATAATCCAGCATTCGATTTTGAATCCAGAGTACTTGTCCATAACAACTAGCAGCAACTACATACTCTGCTTCAGTAGTAGAGTTGGCAACTATTATAGTTTTCTTCTTGCATTGCCATAAAATCAATCTGCTTCCAAGAAATTGACAACCACCTATTGTGGATTTCTTGTCTAAACTTGCACCAACATAGTCACTGTTAGTATAAGCTTCCAAGTCAAATGGTGAGTCCTTAGGATACCAAAGGCCCAATTTAGGTTGACCTTTCAAGTATCTAAAGATTCTTTTCACAGCATGAAGATGTGAAACTTTAGGTGTGACTTGAAATCTTGCACAAGCACATACAACAAACATTATATCAGGCCTTGAAGCTGTTAGGTACATCAATGATCCAATCATTGATCTATATAAGTGAACATCAACATCTTTAGCTTCTGCATCCTTGAGCAATGGCTTTGAAGTCTCCATAGGTGTACTTGCTGTCTTCACAGTTGAAAAACCAAACTTCTTCAAGATTTCATCCACATACTTGTCTTGACTAATGAAAATCCCATCATCTTTCTGAGTCACTTGCAGTCCTAAGAAGAATGTGAGCTCTCCCATAGAACTCATCTGGAACTTCTTATGCATCATCTTTTCAAACTCAGTACACATCTCATTCCTTGTAGACCCAAAAATGATATCATCTACATATACTTGTACTAGTAGAATATCACCTTTGACTCTTTTAATGAATAAAGTCTTATCTATCTGGCCTCTCTAAAATCCATTGTCCAATAAATAGGTAGATAGAGTCTCATACCAAGCTCTAGGAGCTTGATGTAGACCATATAATGCCTTTTCTACCTTATAAACTCTGTCAGGGAACTCTGGATCTTCAAACCCTAGAGGTTGACAGACATAAACTTCTTCTTTAATTTTGCCATACAGAAATGCACTCTTCACATCCATTTGGTACACAACAAAGTCTTTGAATGAGGCATAGGCTAAGAACAGCCTAATTGCTTCAATCCTAGCAACTGGAGCAAAAACCTCATCATAATCTATTCCTTCTTCTTGAGTGTAACCCTGTGCAACCAGCCTTGCCTTGTTTCTAATCACAATACCTCTCTCATCTTTCTTGTTCTTGTAGACCCATTTTGTTCCAATGGCCCTCTTGCCATATGGTAAATCAACCAAAGTCCAAACCTTCTGTAATTTAAACTGTAGAAGCTCATCCTGCATTGCTTCTATCCAGCTTGGATCTGTCAAAGCTTGAATCACCTTCTTGGGTTCTACTTGTGATAGAAAACAAGCAAATAGACAATTTTGAAGGTCTTTATGAGTTTTCCCTTCATAAACAGCACTAATAAACCCTTGTTCATTTGAAGTCTTTGTCATTCTCTTTGTCTGTACACCAGACTGCACATCACCAATCACATGATCAAGTGAATGATCTTTATGGATTCTTGTATTTGGAGTAGTGGGAACTAGATATGTAGTAAAGTAATGATTTGCCAAATCTAATCTAGTATTCATCACTAAGAAATCAACTTGTGTAGCTTCAAGTGGACAGATAATAACTGATGGACTAACACTATTAATATTTAGAACTACAGTATTAACATTTGTACTGGCAGTTTTTTTTTTTTTTTTTTTTTATTTTTTTTTGTTGTTTGTGGGGGGGGGGGGGGGGGGGGGGGGGGGGGGGGGGGGGGGGGGGTTTTTTTATGTTGTTGTTTTTTGTGTGTGTGTGTTGGGGTGGGGGGGGGGGGGGGGGATATCATTCGTGGCAGATGGATTAACACTTGAATAATGTTTTCAGGCCATCTCTAATCCATCAATTCCACCTTCGTGACCTTACAACCTTGCATTCATCCTTTTTCCAGCATCACTAGAAGGTTGTGGTTCATTATTGCTAGCATTCTTTGAAGAAGAATCAAATAGTGAACCATCTTTCCATAGTGTCATCAAAATGTAGTTTTGGCTAGATCCTGTCTTTTTACTAGAATGACCTATACCAACACTTTCTTCTGTACCTACAGAATCATTAGAGTTTGTACCAGCAACAACTGGCACATAATTCATTGATTTTGTAAGAACATCAATATTAAATAGCCACTTTGGTCCATCACCTGCAATAATAGGCTTATCCTCCAAGAACCTAAGTCAAACTTTCTGACTACTTTCATGGTTCTATGTTATAAGACCCTAAAAAGCCTTATTATTTTAATGAGTATCCTACAAAGAATCCTTCAACTGACTGTCCATCAAACTTCTAAATAATCTAAGGTATTAAGAATGGAATATGACCCCAATTGGTCTCAGGAAGCTTGAGCAGGTGTTCTACCTCTAAATAGTTCATAAGGGGTCTTGTTATGAGGCTTAACTACTAATACCTTATTCTGCACATAGCAAGTTTTATTAACTACTTTAGCCCAAAAAAAAAAAAAAAATGTAGTAGGTAACTTAGAGTCAGCTAACATGGTTCTAGCAACCTCAATTAGTATCCTATTTCTCCTCTCAGTAACACCATTTTTCTGAGGAGTTCTAGCTATACTAAATTCCTTCTTAATGCCTTTCTTTTCATAAAACTCACTCATAACTCTATTTTTGAACTTTTTTCCATTATCACATTTGATTATTTTTACTTTCTTATCAACTAGGTTTTCTATCTCAGTTATAATGTTCTTAAGGATGCCACTAGTCTCATCCTTAGAGGATAAAAAGAAAACCCAAGTAAATCTGCTTTAATCATCAGTAACCATAAGACAATATTTCTTATTCATTAAGCCGCTCATAAAAGTTGTACCAAACAAGTCCATATGCAACATGAATAAAGGCTGAGTAATAGAGTTCTAAACTTTGGACTTACATGAGGCTTTATGTTGCTTTCCCTTAAGGCAAGCAACACAAGTTTGGTCATTTTTAAAATGTTTTGAGGGCAAACCTCTCACAAGATTGTCCTTAACAAGTTTATTTATAGTTTAAAAATTGATATGACTAAGCCTCCTGCCAGAGCATTGATTCATCAAGAGTGGCCTTTGCAACAAGACAAGTTAAACTCTCTTTAGGAACAATGTTTTTAATATCAATAATGTACATGTTGTGCTTTCTAGGAATTTTATGTAAAATCTTACTTTCATCAGGTAACTTAAAATTAAGAGATAGAACAAAACATGCAGTGTCAGTAAAAAGAACATAGTTCTTTTTGTCACACATCTGTGAGACACTAAAAAGGTTAAAGTGTAACTCCTTGACAAAAAACACATCCTGAAAATCAAGCTTACCCGTTTTAGGAGTACCTTTACCAGTGATTTTTCCTCCTCTGACTCCTCCTCTAAAGGTAACATATCCTCCATCAAACTCTTGAAAATCTAAGAGATAGGAAATGTTGCCTGTCATGTGCCTAGAGCATCCACTGTCCACATAGCCTTGATTATCAGTTGGTGGAATGCTCTGCACATAAAAATAAGGAAGCTAGTTTCCTTTGGGGACCCAAGCCATTACTGACTTGGATCTTCCTCGTGCATCAATATAATTATGTTTCTTCAAAGTGATTGATGCACTATCAAGTTTGGTAGGTCTCCAAACCCAACATGCTGAGGCTTTAACAACATTAGCCTGATTAGCCCTAACAGTATTAACAACTGCAGAATTTGGCCTAGCAGTATTAACTGCTTTTGGCCTAACAGTATTAACTTTTACCTTGGTAGTATTAACTTTTTGGCTAAAATTTTTGTTAGTTAATACTGTTTTTGATTGATATGGCCTTTTTACAGTTGATTGTGCTGATTTTGAAAAACGTGACATTAGTTTAGCACTATAAACTGTAGATTTGGGATGAGCAGTATTAACTGTCCTGACAGTATTAAAAGATTTTAGGCCAGTTTTTATTAAAACTGCTCTTGGAACCATGTTTCTTTGAGCATTAGGGTGAGTCATGTTAGTAGTATAGTTGTAGTTCACCCTATTATAATTATTCTCATATACAATCCTTTCCCTTTGATGAAATTTACAATGAGCTTGAACATGATCAAAACTCCCACAAACAAAATATGCTTTATTATACATCACAAAATCACTACCTAGCTATTGGGATTTAAGATTATTCCAGTTTCTTTGATTTCCCCTAGGTTTTTGTGATCGGTACATCTCTGCATACTTAACTGGTTTCCTAGCTGTTTTGTCTTGTTGTTTAAAAAATTCTATTTTAGTAGGAAAAATGGTTTGCTTCCCTTTTTCTAACACCAACTCCTCAACCAATGGGGTATCAGGAGTTTTCTTAACCTCATTAGAGGTATCTACACAGACACTCTTACTGGCCTTAGGTCCAAATCCTTGAACCTCAAGTTGTTGGAACTCCTCAAGACCAGAGTAGGACAAATCAATAATTAAGGGTGCAAATAAGCCTGTAGGTGGTGGTGGAACAGCATTATAGCCCACACATTTTCTACTGTTGTCAGATATTTGACTCCTTATTAATTTATCTAAGCTCTTAGAGGCATTTTCAAATTTGTTAATTTTAATCTGATTGCTTTCTTTTTCATTCTTAAGCTTCTCTATCTTAATTTTAAAAGCAGTGATTTCTGAGTCTTTAAATAAGGCATCTCTTTTTAGAACATCAATTTGATCACAAAACATAACCTCATTTTTCTTGTAAAAGACAAGTTGTTCTTCTACAGATGCTAAACCTCTTTTATAGGTAGCTAGATAAAACTCAGATTTATTAAACTCTTCTCTTAAATTATCAAGTTGAGTTTTTAGAGCTTCAAAGCTTTTAAGACAGGTATTAGAGCAATTTTGTCATTGTATACCTCAGAGTCTGAGAAAGCCATAAGTGCCATGTTTGTAGTCACTTCCTCTTCTGCCATAAAGCTCCATGAAAACCAGCTCCATCAATAGCCACCATAGCTTTAGAAGAAGTGTCTTCCACATTCACAGTTCTTCTTGAACTGTCTTGATTCCTAGGCCTGCTTTTTTGGTTTCTAGGACCTCTGCATTCCCTTGCAAAATGTCCCATCTTATGACAGTTGAAACATTCTACCTTGGACTTGTTATATCCTGCAGTATCACTTCCATTGATAGTGATCTTCTTCCCAGTTCTCTGGTAATACTTCCTTGCTCTCACACTCAGTAATGCCAATTGCTACTTCAAATCCATTTCTTCAAGATCATCTTCATGGATTTGTTTTAGGCCTTCATGTACAAGTTGAGACCCATTTGGTTGATTGGCCAGAAAAGCATAGATAGTGGCATCACTTAAGTTAGTTGTACTATCAAGAGTATGATTAGTACTAACTGAAGAGTTGGTAGTACTAACTTGAAAATTAATAGTATTAGCTTCATTTGTACTGCTAGGAGTTGATACAAAGGCCATATTTTGAGAACTTGAGTTTGATCTTGATGTACCAGTTCTTTTGACCTCTTGTTCAACAATCTTGAAATTGTTATAGAGATCATCAAAGATCATTGTTTCAAGATCTGGTTTATTTCTCCAAACCACAACATGAGTGTTCCATTCAGAAGGCAGACTTCTTAAGAATTTTAAATTGAGATCTTCTTGAGAAATATTTTCCCCCAAGATGGCCAACTGGCTAATAATTTTCTGAAGCCTGTTAAAGATAAAATTAAGTAACTTTATGCTTGGAGCATTGAAGTTCTCATAACTCTACTTCAGAAGTGTCTTTTGAGTCTTCTTTGTGGCATCATTGCCACCAAATCTTGTTTGTGTGGCAGCAAACAAAGTCTTGACATCCTTGTATTGATTAAAAGTCAATTGATGTTCATTGGGAAGTGCCATCAGCAACATACTTCTTGCTTTTACATCATTATTCTTTTAGGCCTTCTCTTCAGTAGTAACATGACCTGGTATCATTGAAGTAAAAGTACCATCAGCATTTGTTGTTGTTCGTGCTGTTGGTTTGAAAGAGTTGACATTCTCTATGACATCCCATAGAGCATAGTCTTGAATTTGAAAGTATTGCTCTATTCTGAGTCTCCACATCTCATATTCACCTTGCTTGAGAAGTGGCAGTTTTGCAGTAGCATTGGTTTGTGTAGTTTCTAGATCCATCTCTTTTGTAAAAAGAGTTCTTCTTGATTGTTTCTTCTAGATCAAAGTTTCATAACACAAGGCTCTGATACCACTTGTTGATCCCAACTAGATCTTGCAAACCTTGTAAAAGGGTTAGTTGTATTGAATAGATTCAAGACAACTATGTTAGAAACTTTGTTGATACTAAGAGTATGCAGAATCTACTTTTTAGTACTTAGAAGAATATCAATGTAATAGTAAACTATGATGCAGTAGAATGAATGAACAATGAATATGACCAAAAAGCTTCAATATTATTATGAGGAATAATACAAGTACTATGTCTAGTACTAGGGTTTACAACTTGAAGCTACAAAGAAAGACTAATTGATGTGTATCTAAACCATAACCTAGGATCTCCTTTTATACACCAAGGAGTCCTTTACAAGATAACTATGAATCTTCTAAAACATTAAGCTTATATGCATATCTTTCTAAATATATAGAATATACACAAGATAACTAATACATATCTTTTAACACGTCTTTACACCTCTTCACACGTCTTTATCTTCATGCAGTCTTTAGTCTTTATCAGCAGTATAAATCCCTTCAGCAGTATTAAGTTTAGTACTAGCAGTACTAACTTATACCTAACAGTACTAACATTCTTCTAGTAGTACTAACTAGTTTATACTGCCAGTTATGACTTAAGCATTACTAACACTTTGACTTGGTAGTACTAAGTCTAATGAGTTTAATTCCCAACATGCATGCTCTGCATCTGAATATGCAATTTGTTTAAATCCGAAATCCTTCAGATACCATAATACCATGTTATAGGACTGTCTTAGGTACCGAAATATTGGTTTAACCTCTTTGAGGTGTTTGACCGTAGGACGTGCTTGATAACGAGCACAAACAAAGGTAGCAAAAGAGATATCTTGTCTACTGGATGTTAGGTACATAAGCCCTTCAATCATTTGACGATAAGTCGTCTAATCAGTAGGAGTACCTTGTAAATCAGCATACAGTCTTTCAATGGCCATAGGTGTGCTAACGGAGACACATTCATCCACACAATGTTTCTTTAAAAGCTCTATTGCATATTGAGAACAAGTAAAATGTCTCCCTCGTGATGTCGTGTAAACAAAGTCAGGTCAACAATACCTTTAGTAAAATGGTGTTCAAGTAAAAATGAAGACAGTTTATCATACCATGCTTGAGGAGCTTGTTTGAGATCGTATAATGCTTTCTTTAACCTGTAAACATGATCTGGAATGTCTGGATCAACAAATCCATCAGGTTGGCTTACATAAACTTCCTCTTTCAATGGACCATTGAGAAATGTTGTTTCCACATCCATCTGAAAGATAGTAATATTCTTGTGCTCAACAAAAGCAATGAACATACGAACGGCTTCAAGACGAGCAACTAGAGAAAATGATTCCTCAAAATCAATGCCTTATTCCTGCTTGTATCCCTTCGCAACAAGACGAGATTTGTTTCGAATAACGATATTTTATGCATCACTTTTATTCTTCCAGAGCCATGTGATAGCAATAATATTCTTTCCGTCTGGTCGAGGAACTAATTCCCAAACTTCGAGTCTTTCAAATTGATGCAGCTCATCTTGCATTGATTCTATCCAACTATGATCTGACATAGCTTCTTTGATGTTCTTTGGCTCAATTGTCCTGACGGTTAATGCATACATACATACTTTCGAATCAGTTTGCAGTCGTTGTCTAGTCATTACCGGTTTGGATGGGTCACCAATTACTTGTTCCAAAGGATGAGCTTTTGTCCAAATGTGTGTTGAGGGTTGTACTTGGTGGAACTCATGCATATTTGATGGATCTGAAGCTGTTGATGATTCGGCTTCAGAAAAGTATGGAGCATCATACGGAGTTAACAATGTATTGCCATCAAGTTCTGCTGAGTCTTCTTGATAAAATTCATCAGCCTCAGTCAAAGAAATTGGAGAGGTTTGTTCTTTAAATGTTGTTACAATAGGAGGAGCCTCGTGTTCTTTAATATCAATTGAAGTTGTCACGGGTGAGTCTTCATTATTATAAACTTGTTGTGCAGCAAAATTGATAGGCATGTCAAAAGACTTCTTCTTAAAGTATTCGTCAAACATTGGTCCGAACAAATTATCCAAATCTTCTTTAGACGGAGTATTCATAGATTCTACTGATGAATCTTCATGAATAAATCATTGTGACACAGGTTATAAACTGTCATGTTCAGAAGCCATTGCTGTGAGCTCATTAAACTTGACATGGATGGTTTCCATAATCTTTTTGGTACGACGATTATAAATTCGAAACCCTCAGGATGTTTTCAAATATCCAATAAAGATACCAATGTCTGCTTTTGGTTTCATCTTTCCAAGATCATCTCGGTCATTTGTTGGATAACACAAGGAACCAAACACATAAAAATACTCCACATTTAGTTTTCTGCCGCAAAGTTTATATGGAGTTTTGTTGTACCATTTATGAATTATTGATCAATTTTCAGTAAAACAAGCAATAGAAACAGCCTTGGCCTAAAGAAATTCCGATAATGATGAAAATATAGGCATTGTGCGTACAGCCTTGATGAGAGTGCGATTGCGTCGTTCAACAACACCATTTTGTTGAGGCGTTTGAGTAGTTGAAAAATATTGCAAACTTCCTAACTTATCATAATGAGCCTTAAGAGTTAAATTTATTAATTCAGTACCGTTGTCAGTTCGAATCTTGTGAATTTTTGCATTGTAATTCAACTGAACTTGAGCAATGAACTTCTTTATTTATCTCTGGGGTTTCATCTTTGGAATGAAGAATATATACCCATGTGAATCGAGAATAATCATCAACGATCACAAGAATATACTTCTTTCCATTTATCGAAGCCACCCTTAATGGACCACATAAATCCATATGAAGCAATTCCAACTTGGAATGAGAACTTGGAACCAATTTAGGTAGATGAGAAGCTTTCTCGCTCTTTCCCCGCTCACATGCAGAACAAAGGTGATCTTTTCCGTATTTAAACTTTGAAAGACCAGCAACTAAGTCATGTTTGGTAAGTGTGGAAACCGTAGAGGGGGGGGGGTGAATATGTTTCCTTTTAAAAAATTAAATCTTTTGTATCAATTATTACATTACTCTCTGTCGGCGGTCCCATAAATATATGGGGGCCGCCTAATACATAAGGGGGCCGCCCTATTTAAAGGGACCGCCTCCAGAAGAGGTTTTCGGACTAGATTATTTGTATCAAATCACTAATCAAGTTTGATGCAATATGAGAAGTGTCGATAATGGATTTACATTAACTAGCGCATATTTTACCAATATATTCACACTCACTATGTTTACTACAAAGAGCTACACAATCATGACTAACACAACATACACAACAATTCATACAATCATAAGCACAATACAATTGTAAAAGTAAAGCGATATATGTAAAGACATAAGTAAGGAGAAAGGTAAAAGAAAATGCAAACCAGACACGGTGATTTATAGTGGTTCGGTCATGAAGCTCCTCTTCGCCCTACTCCACTCCCTGAGTATCCAACTCGAGAGTTACTTCACTAATCAACAAGCTCCCTTTCGGCGGAGAAAACCTTATACGTTGCTTACATTATTTTCTGACACTAAGCTAGATGTCGAGTCCTAATCTTAGCTAGAACCAATCTACCACTTCACCAATGTATTTTAAGGCCTAAAATACTAACCGACACACCATCAACACTTCCGGATTTATACACTATCCGGATCTACACAACTACACAAGAATGAAAGATATGGACTCGATCTATATGTAACAAAAGTTACAAATGAACTAAACTAGACTACATAACTTTGTATCTTGATGATGACAAAAGTTCTTCTCTTGCACTTGAGGAAAGGAGGAAAGGATAGAAGATTTAATCACATTTAAACAAGATTAACCAAGTTGAATGATCAAAGATTTAAAGAGATTTAGTGAGATCTAGAGAGAGAAAGAACAGAAAGAAAATCATGCAAAAGGGTTGTGAAAATAGTTGGAGGTGGCCCACTATATATAGGAGCTGAAAAATAGCCTATCAGGAAACAGCGGTCCCATATATATTAGGCAGCCGCCGGATATTTAAGGGGGCCACCGGCCTATTTAAGGGACCGCCCTGACAGACGCTCCTATTTTTGTCTTTTTGTGGTGACAAACTTGTCTGGTGAAAGTGACATTTATTTTGGGGGGGGGGGATGGCTAGATTTGAATTTTGAAATAATTACAACATAAAACATTTCTTTATAATTCAAAAATAATTTGTATAATTAATTTTTGAGAAATTCTTTTGTTACATTTATAAAAATGTAATGTTTAAGACAAAAACTTATTTCTTTGATCATCCTACAACTTTAATCTTGTTTGTACATACCTTATGTGATTTCTTTCAGGTGCAAACACATGTCGGTGTTGATGTAGACTTGAGACGTCGAGAGATGTATTGATGTAGACTTGAGACGTCGTGAGATGTAGATGCATGTATGCATTGATGATTTGTGATTACGAGTAACTAGCGCACTTTATGTTACGTATTACAAGTCACATGTTTGTCATCACCAAAACATAAAGAGATCGTATAGATTAAATATCGTAATATTTGCACTAACAATCTCCCCTTTTTTGATGATGACAAACTATGTAAACTATAACACATAGTAAAGTTTAAAAGTTACTCGTTTACACTCCCTTCTCCCCCTTTTGTCTAAACAAAAAGGCAAAATGTGGATTATGATCGGAGCATATAATGTTTATAAGAAGACATGAGAAGAGGGTACGTGCTCCGGGTATATATGTTCGAGGAATGAGAAGAGGATAGGTGCTCCGAGTATATAGGTTTGAGGTATGAGGAGAAGATATGAGAAATAATGGTAAAGGTGATTGTGTATTCCTTGGTTAGTTTAGAAATGGTCATGAGAGATAAGAAGTAGGGAAGAGAAGAAGGTAGGTACTTCAAGTGTATAGGATGAAGGAATGAGGAAAAGGTAGGTGATCCAAGTATATTGGTTGGAGGAATGAGAAGACAACATGAGAAATATGGTTGAGGTGGTTTTGTGTTTCTTGGATAAGGTGAAGTATTTGGAGTATGAATGAGCCCTTCATCGTATTTTACAATCCTTGATCCTATATTCCTATAAAGGTGAGCTTGCATCATCCCGGTGAAGTCTTTTATCATCACGGTTTAACCAACTCCTTGATATTTACCCACATATCTCCTAGCTCTCCCTTGCTCATTGCGTCCCCATGATAATATCATTCCTTGTATATTGACTCTAACAGATCCATGGATCAAATAAATTACCATCGATGCTCAAGAAGTTCGATGCAATTTAAATGAGTAGAGCGCTTGCAAGTGATCCCCCTCGGTGTATGCTCTCCCTTATTTGAGGAACCAAGGAATCAAGATATTGTTGTGCTACAAAACAAAGTTAGTAGACAAGTGCATATATACACATAGCAAAACATTTGAGGGGAACTAGACATGCACTTCTAGGTTTTATTATTCTAAAGCATGACACTTTGAAAGAGAAGTAGAAACTAGACACAAGTAGTCATTATTTTAAAAACAACCTAAATGATGAAAAAAAAGAATCGAGACATATGTTTACATAGAAAGATTAGACCGGCTTTTAATAAACGAGAATGAGATTCGTTTATTGATTGACATAAAAATATTATGAGAATGACCTTTTAAAAGTAGACGAATGACACTTAATATCATGGTAAAATATGTCAATATATATATATATATATATAATAATATATAAATAATATATAAAACTCTAAAAGAATATAAAGAATAAAATATGGACGAGGATGGAGACGATGTGCTTTTGGATAGAGAGAATGAAAATGAATCCATAGAGGCAAAAGAGGGAAGATGAGCGATACTAAAGAATGAACTTGTTGACAAGATGTTGATGAGAAAGGATTGATATATCATTTCCACCAACAAGGAATGAGCATATGATCCTATCGAGATAAAGGTGGATGATTGGGAATTTAAAGGTTTGTTTGGTGTTTTGTTGGTTGACAATGTTGAAGAACAAAGTGGTATGTGAAATGAGGTGGTAGTTCTTTCATGGTGGAATAATAATGAGAGACTCAACAATGTGGTGACTCAATAACCTTAAAGATTTAATATCTTCTTTATGTTCTTCACTTTCTAGAAAGTGGAAAGTTTTGCGAAGGAGTGACATTTGCATTTTGCAAATTACTTAAATATTTCGGATGAAATAATTAAGTTGTCTAGGGATATAGGAGGAATTCTAATAGTAACAAGACTATTAAAAGAGAGAAGAAACATTTAGGAGTGAGAAGAATCGTCTATGAATTTGAGATAAGATGTATGCGAGATGTGAGGACCAAGGTTTGTATGTGAGGGGATTTATTATGAAGTGATGGATTGTAAGTATATCGATTGTAAGGAATGCGTTTGATAATGAGACGCATTTCATTATGAAATTCACTTAACTCTTGAAAACATAAGCAACGATGCTTATGAGTGTTGGGATATGAGGATGACCCATTGATCTATAGAGAGATATTGGGTATAGGTTTGGGTGTAGAGTAGAGGTCAACTCGTAGCAAAAGAGAGGAAGTGTTAGGTTATGAAAAAGAAATGAATGGTATTACAAGCTACTGTCGGTGGTCCCAGATATATCTGGGGGCCGCCAGAATAGATCTGGGGGTCGTCAGACCGCCAACATGAGGGATGTTTGGGGAAATTGATGAATTTTTTTGAAAAGAATGACATTTTAATTTGCATTTCTCTAATTAAAAATACTTAAAGTACTTCGGATGAAGTAGTTAAGTTGTCACGACACGGAATGGAGCACGGACTAGAAGAAATGAAGAGAACGATTTATAGAATGTGTTCCATCATTCCTAAACCTTGACGAAGATAATTTAGCAATTCACGCTTGAGGGGTAAAGAAAGAATGTCGGTGATGTAATCTTCAGACGTAACCTTTTCGATGGAGATGTTTCCTTTTGGACATTGTCTCGAAGGAAATGGCGACGTATCTTCGGTGTGTTTCGTACGCAAAAATAATAATAATAATAATAATAATAATAATAATAATAATAATAATAATAATAATAATAAAGAGGAAAACAAACGAAGATAGAGACGAAGAGCTTGACAAGTCATGACGGATGGTGGTTAGCGTACGATAAACTATACTCAAAAAGTTATGTAGCTCGTCCTAAGCATTGCGAATGTTCATAGAACAATCACACGACGAGGTATACGGTTGTCTTAAAGGTGGTAGCGGAAATAGTAGAGGGAAGAGATTAGGCATCTCTATGGTTAAAGAGGCGTGCTTGAGTGAGAAGGAAGATGTGTGATCGAAAGACAAAGAGTGTTTTCGTCGAAGAGAGAGAATGTTTCGTTGAAGAGAAAGAATGTTTTCGCCTAAGAGAAAATAATGTTTTTGTTGAAGAGAAAGAATGTTTCCTCAAATAGAAAGAATGTTTCGTAGAAGAGAAAGAATGTTTTTGTCGAAGAGAAAAGGAGAGCGTTTTAACTTAAGTTGTTAAAAGGCTTGAATAGGGATTTTCGGATATGACCTTTAACATTTGCGAATTGCAAGTTAAAGATACTTGAATATCTCGGATGAAATATTTAAGTTGTCAAACCTACTTGGAAGGGTATTAGATTTGCATCTAACTTTTCTGTGACAAAGAGTGGATTCTTTGGAAGAAAGAGAAATGATGATTAAGGAAATGTGTGAAGGAAGACTCTAGAAGATTTAAGACCATTTTATGACTCTTTTGAAAATTTAGATCAGTAACCCGGACGCGAAGAAAGATATTCTAATGTGAGAAAATATATACATAGATCTATAAGACATATAGATATAAGCATGCAGGTTTATCTAAGCATGCATCTACACAACAATCAACAAGATTAATATGTAAGATTGTATGACATCTAAACCTTATTCGTCATACATCAACCTAACATAGTGTAGGTGCACAATTAACATGTAAGATGACGCAAACTAACATGATGATTTTAAATGTAATCATCATGTAAAACATGTTAGCATTTAGCATTTAGGAGCATGTGTCATTTAGATAAACTAAGAGATATTTTATCTAAATTGATAGAAAAAGATAAACGCCTTTATAATAGACATGCATTTAATGGATATGCAATTAATCTTTGAGCATCAAAATAATCATGAAGTCATATAATTGCATCAGATGGGAGCAAGTTATCATCTTGATTCTTCAAAGCACATATGTGAGGTGCATGTTGTCTAGATTGACTAAGGAGAAATTTAATTTCTACTTGCTTAGTGTGCACTCCTAATGAGATACAAAGTTTATCGATGTAGACTATCATTAGGCATATTTAGGAAGAGTCATTTAATCAAATTAGAGAATGAATATGAGACTATCACTAGTGGTGCTCAATTCAGGCTAAACACGACCATTTTTACGGGTTATACCACGAACCCAACTTCACTCTTAGAAGCAATTCAACCATTAGGTCAAATTGAATTTCTAGTGCAATAGATTCTCCAGTAGTCATTCTCATGTTAGACAAAATATAATTCCTATATTTTCCTAATGAAGTGTAGTAAAGATAAAATTTGTATTATCTTTTCATAGAGGGCCTAACATGACTCAACTAACATGCTTTAATTTCGGTTCGCATAATCCTAATCAAGATGTGTGGAATTCTAAGGTTAAATGAGAGAGCAAGCAAGTTGTTGTATGTATAAGAGAGAATGAGTCATCTAGGACCTAGGAGTATGCTTAAGAGTGACACTGTGTAATGCTCTACAATGAGAGTGTTCAAAGAATGCACCTTTGCATGTCTTTTATGAAAGAAATCCAATTAAGGTTATTTACCTTAATAGATCTTGTGAATGTTTCTTTGTAGAAATAATGATGATTTATTAAAGGTTAGTTACATGTATGTTGGACTTTTAAGCAAGTGATTCACAAGAGGAAGATGTTTTAAATCTAATGCCATAGGGTGGATATACCTAAACCAAAGATGAATTTAAGACGAAGGATCCATCGATCAGGGAGGTGCCAAATTTGGGCAAGGATCATTTTCTTATTATTTGGGAGATGGTGTTGATATTAGGTTATTAGAAGAAGCTTATATAAGTTATAAGAGTTCTTAATTTGAGTTTTCAGAAATGACATCCAAGTCTTGCTCATCAAGTTGGAGTACTTATTAGTTTCCCGATGGAAATTTATAAGTCGTCAATCCTACTAAGAGCGTGTTAAGTTTAGCATGTGTAATTTGACCATAGCTAATAACACAAACATTTGAACACTTTAGACTCAATGAGACATATTCATTGCAAGGGTGAGTTACAATTTAATGACTAATCTTGTTGTCTTACAATAGACTTCGTGATTTCATGTAATAACCGAGGATGGTTAACATGTAGACTCAGAAAAATATCTATGGTCATTTGATTGATATTTCCGTGATCTAGATAAATCCTAGTCTTGATTTTATGTTCATATTCTAATTTTGTAATTAGATTGAATAGTGAGATTGATTATCGTTTGAATAATAATCATCTTCATATTTAAAATCCTCTTACGATCACTTATTGAGAGAAATCACAAAAATGGTTTGTAGAATATGTTCAATTCTTCTTAATCCTAACCTTAGATGGTTAAAGGGTTCTCATTTGGTGAAGAAGAGATATTATGCTTATTTGATAAAGTAAGAGAGAGTTTTGATGAGAAGATAGTTTGAGTTTTGAGTTGTGCTTTTGAATTGTTTGAGCAAAGTTACATATGTTGTGCATTTGCTCATGTTTGGCTTTTCGAAGATGACGACTTTACCAATTGCATTACAAGTGAGATGGTTTACAATCATCTTCCATCAATTTTCGGGTTCACCCGTCTTTGACTTTTCACCGATGGTTTACAATCATCTTCCATCAAAATCTTATGAGTACAAAAACGAGGGTCGATACCCTTGATATCGGTTATTTTCCAAGCAATGACACATTTATGAGATTTAAGAACATTAATGAGAGCTTCTTTTTGATCGTTTTTAAACCTTTTGCTATGATAACGGGTAACTTATCATTTTCTTCCAAATAAGCATATTCTAATTGAGATGGTAAGTCTTTTAATTCCAATTCCGGAGGCTCTTTAATTGAAGATTTTACCTCGGTAACTTCACTTTGCTTAAGGTCCATCGGAGGAAGTTGAAACGGGTCATCATTTAACAATTGTTCAAGCACATAAATGTCTTCCTCCGGATCACAATCATCATGATCACTTTCCAAAGAGATTGATTTGTCATAAAGATAAGCATCGATTTCTTCCAAAGTAAATTCGGAAGTAAACGACTCGGTCGTCGAAGTAGGATTGCCACTTAAAAAATAATCATTAGGAAATCCTAACAATTCCGGAACATACTCCTCATAAATTTCATCAATGATGTCAATTCGGTTTACCGATTTGTCATTCGTAGAGGAATATTTCATGGTTTGGTCTAAATTGAAAGTGACGGCTTCGTTATCAACACGGAGGGTGATTTCTCCTTCATAAACGTCAATTAAGGTACGACCGGTTTTCAAAAATGACCTTCCAAGTATAAGAGGTACTCGGGGATCAGCTTCGAAATCGACAACTACGAAATCGGCGGGAAAGTGGAATTTTCCAACTTTAACGTAGACGTCTTCGGCTAAACCCTTAGGGTAAGTTATGGATCGGTCTGCTAACTCTAAAGTCATTCGAGTTGGTGAAAGTTCGGGCAAAGAAAGTTTTTTCCAAATTGAAAGGGGCATTAGATTTATGCTCGCACCAAGATCGGCCAAGGCGTAACATATCTCCATTCCCGGGAATTCACAAGGAATAAGAAATTTTCTCGGATCTCCTAGCTTTTCGGGAAGCTTTTTAAGGAGCATTGCCGAGCAATTCTCGTTCAATGGAATTTTCACTAATTCGAGCAACTTTTCTTTATTCATTAACAAATCCCTAATCGTAGGAGCAAATCTCGGCATTAAAAACAAAGCATCCGCAAAACTTATATCAAAACGCAAATCTTGAAACATTTGAAAAATCTTTTCTTTTTGGTATGAAGCTTTTTCTCGATTCTTTTGATTGTCTCGTCTTGAAGGGTAAGGAATACTTGCCTTAGGTACCGTCTTCGGAATCTCGGGTTCCGGAATTGGTTTAGGGATAACCGGAGGTGGGATTTGAGCGGTACTTCCTTGGAAATCATTTTGCTCCTCATCCGTTATTTCCTCGGTCTCTCGTTCCACTACCTTTTTCGGGGAAGGTTTAGTTGGATTCGAGGGTCCCTCGTAAGCTACACCACTTCGGGTAGTGATTGCTTTCATCTCGCCCTTCGGGTTAGGAATCGTATTACTCGGAAGAGTACCCAAAGGTGAGGCTTGGGCTTGAAAGAAACTACTTAACATGTTTTGAAGATTATTTTGCAACGTGTTTTGAAAAGCATTATTTTGACTCATCAAAGCGGTTTGTTGATTCTTGATGGTATTTTGAATCTCGTTCTTTAACTCTCCTTTCATCGAAGTGATTTGGTATTGCAAATTCCTAATCGTTTGATCATTAGACTTCTTGTAATTCGAAAAATCATTTGAAAAATCGTTCACTTGATTATTAGGCACTTGAAACGGTTGATTTTGAAACCCTTGGTTTTGAAAATTCGAAGCATGATTAACTTGACCTTGAAAACCTTGATTTTGAAAATTGTTCCCTCGATTGAAATTATTCCCTTGACCTTGATTGTTATAATTCCTATTTTGACCTTGATTTTGCACCGGAGCAAAACCTGGTGGTGCCATTTGATTACTAACTCGATTTGGTGGGGCTTGTTGATTATAAGTTCCCGTGGTTGCACAAACATTTTGGTTATTATCGGTAGCCGGACAATTATACCATGCATGAGCTCCACCACAAGTAACACAATTTTCCTCAACCGCCTTAACCGGTGCGGGAGGGACAACAACCTTTTTAGAAACAATCTCGACTAAGGTCGAAAGTTGATCCGCAAGTTTATCAATTCGTTCATCCGTTTTGCTAACATTTTCCCTAGAATTAACCCTAGAAGCATTTGTTTTGTTTCTCGAATAACGCACTTTTGACTTGTTTTCAATTATATTCAAAGCTTCCCTAGTAGTCTTACTTAACAAATTACCACCCGCCGCGGCATTTAAGGAGTCTTGTTCATTCTCGGTTAAACCATTATAAAAGGTATCAACTTGAGTTAACTCCGAAAATCCGTGGTGAGGGCAAGATCTAAGCATACCCTTAAAACGTTCCCACGCTTCACTAAAAGATTCATCAAATTCTTGTGAAAAACGAGAAATTTTGTTCTTAAGGTGAGTGGTTTTTGAAGGGGGAAAAATTGGTTAACGAACTTGGTAACGAGATCGTCCCAAGTCAAAATTGAATTCGGAGGTTCTTTCTCGTACCAAGTTTTAGCGGCTCCCTCGAGCGAATAAGGAAACATCATGAGCTTAATCACATCATTAGGCACATTCCTAAATCGTAAGGTCGAAGTAATCCTTTTGAAACTATTAATATGAGCATGAGGATTTTCATTTTCTAAACCATGAAATGGGTTCGCTTGAACCAATTGAAGCAAATTAGTTTTGATCTCAAAATGATCTGCATTGATTTCGGGTAAAACAATAGCTTCTCCGTAACCCTCGATGGGTGCACGGAGTAATTTCTCCATAGTTTGATCCGCCATCGCAACTATGGTTTGTCCGGGAATTGGCTCTTCTCAATTACAAGGTTCAACAACAACCGGAAGGGTTTGTTATTGTTGACGACAGTTACGGTTACGAGTTTGCGAACGAGTGCGCATGCACTTAAAAAGAGAAAATTAAAAAGGAAAAATCTAGAATTAAAAGAAAATTTTTACACTAATTTTTTTATTTTTTTATTTTTTATTCACAACAAATTTTAACGGTTACACGAAAGAGACTTAAACCAAATAATCAACTACTTCACGGTAGCTCTTAAAAATTGCTTTTCAAGGTGAGCCGTACTTCGTAGAGACACAAATGGCAAGTGTTAAATCTTTGGTTCGATTTGGGAACTTTTCAAGTTCACCAAAACTTATTGATGATAATACCTCAATTGAAGGTATTATATGTTGATGTTCGTTTACCAACTTTGTTTATTTAATTTCTTTTTTAAAGGAATTTTTTTTATGTGTTTTTTATATGATAGCTATACTAGAAAGAAAAGAAAAATATTTTTTACTTTTTATATTTTATGATTTTTTGGATTTTTGAAAATTTTTAACAAAAATGAAACTTTCGGGGACGAAAGGATCTTCAAATCTTATCAACAAACACAAAACGAGAGATTCGTTAACTCAAATCCCCGGCAACGGCGCCAAAAATTTGATACGCTAAATATTATACTATATAATATAATATTTCAACAAGAGCAATTAAGAAAATTCCCTAAGGAAAATTCACTCTTTAAAATATATATATATAATATATAATATACGTATGTTTACCGGAAAGTATGATTTCCCGGGTCGTTTTCCCAACGATTTGAGAAATTGAAACCTCGCTTGATATTGGATATTGATTTGAATGGGTTCGAAGATTGATTGGGTTTTCTATAACTACTAAGAAGATTAATATAAACAAGTACTAACAATTAAGCATAAAGATAATTAATGGAAACTCAAAATTTAACTAAAAACGCGAAACGGGATACTAAAACTAAGGCCAAAAACTTAAATTCTACAAAATTAAACCTAATTTTTATTTTTCTTTTAAAATGTATTCTAATTGACTAAAAACGAAGTTTAAAAAAAACTAGAACGAAAACGGAGTTAAAACGAGAGTTAAATCTTGAAAACCGAGAACGGGAACAAAACCCGTTCTTTAAAAAGTGGATTTTTACAAAATAGACCCTACGAACGTGAAACTAATTTTCTTACAAACTTTATATTAAAAGAAAATTTTAATTTTTTTTTATTTTTCTGATTAATTTTCTATTTTTATGATTTTTTAAAGTTTTCAAAGAAAATAAAAGATTAAAAATACTAAACTTATAGTAAAAATTCTAGAAAAAATACAGGAAATAGCTTATACTATATGAATCCTAGGAAAAATAAGTCCTAAGTCGTTAAGATTATTAATATTAGCACGAAATAGCTATAACGCTTATTTGGCTTATAAAGCCAAAAGGTGTATAAATGATTAATGAAAGGAAGAGGTAACGGATGAGCTATTATAGCATGGTGTTAAGTCGTATGGTCTATAAGTGTGAGGTCGTGGGTTCGAGGCAGGCATTTTTTTATTATTATTTTTGCTTATTTTCAAGAACTAAATATCTAAACTTATTAAAAACGTAATTTTAAACAACTTTAAAACTAAGCTTTTTGTCTAAAAGCGAAAGATAAGCTCTGAAACAGCTTATGAATAAGCTGTTCACAGAAAGTGGGCTTTTGCCCTTGGTTTTACCTAAACAGTATAATAGCTATAACAATAAGCTTAAACTTATTGGATGATAAGAGAGTAGAATAAGAAGCCTATTAGTAAAGATTATGGATGTATCTTAAAAACTAAATAAGTAAAGTAATGTGAGCCTAAAACACTCGTAGATAAATGAAATGATGATGAAAGTGGCATACTCAGGAAACAAATCAATAAGCTTAAAACCAAATTAAGCTTAAATTCTCAAAAAGCAACCTTAGACTCTAATCTTTTGAAAACTAAACAAACACCTTATAAATTACTTATCTAATCTATAAATTCTAACCCTGTAAGCTAGAAATTTGAATTTAAAGACTAGGATCTAGATGGTACTGTTTTTGGTCTTTTTGGCTTATTTAATAACTTTTAAGACTAAATGTACTTAGGAAGATAAGCTAGGAAATAAAAGATAAGTCTAAAACTGAATTAAGCTATACCTAATCTAAATCTTACTCTAACTTTAGAAACTAAATCCTATTATTACTTAGCTGAAAATTAAGCCAAAAGTGACAGCAGTACTAACTTGTTTGTTAGTACTGATGCACTTGACACAAGCAAAAACCAATAGTGCAGGTTTCCTAAGGGAAAGCTTGCACTAAGACACTCTTAGTGGAGTGAGGCAAACAAATTTAAGCACACACAAAAGCTTAAAGAGCTCAAATCAAATTTAAGCTATCAAACTTAAGCTACAAACTCCCCTGGTGCAGGAGTAATTAAAATAAGCCATAACTTTTTGATTTTTACAAACTAATCTTTAAAAACTCTATTAAAACTAATCTTAAATGAAAACTCAACTATCTCAAACAATTTGCAAAACTTATTTTGACTTTTTGATGTCAAACAGTCTTAAACCAAACACCCCTTAAGGTTTTTGACAGACTTTGAAAAGCTCTTGAGTTGAAAACTAATTAAGAAAACTTGATTACCAGACATTTACTAGCTTAATTCAAACCTAATTAACACAAATTAACAACTACTTTAAGCTAGAATTAAGATCTATTCTATAACTTCTTATTTTTGTTTTTTTTATGGTTTAATGACAAATTATATAGAAAACTATGATCTAAGATGATTAAGCTAAAAGAAATGAACAAACACACTTAATAAGCTAGATTAAGGATTATTAAGCACTAATAAGCAAACTGAATAAGCAATTAAGCAATAAGCAAGCATATGAGTAAATTTTAAACTATAATTGAAAATGAACAAGGAATTTAAAAATGAAACTTACTTTCTCCTCTAGCTGAACAAGAGGACCTAATAAAAGGCAGCTACAAGCTCTCCTAGCTTATAAATAAGCTAGGAGTTAAGTCCTTCTTTGACCCTTCCATAATTGGTTAAACTTCCCAAAAAGCTCAATAATCCACAAGTATATGTTAAGATGATTAAAGGTTTAGATATGATTAATTCTAAATTAAATAAGCTCCATTTTAGCTTATAGACTGAAAGAGCTTATTATGAGCTTATTAGCTTATTGAGACAGTTTGGCTATTTTAGAGAGCTTATGAATGAAGAGAGACTAAGAAGATTAAAAGCAAACTTTAACTTTGATTAACTAAAAACTCTGATTACATTAGATAAAAGACAATGACAACTGATTATAAGAAAATTACAATAAAAACTACACTAGGTGAAAAAGCTAGAAAAAAGAAAAGATGGCGTGTGTGTGATGGTGTGGCCTTTTTATAGCCAATCAAAGAAGGTTCTAGCCTCTCTTAATGCACACGCTCCTCTGAATCTTTACCATTCATTTTCTTCAATCATTAGATCATAAGTTAGAGCCCGTTGATCAAATGCATACTCACACGGATTGCCAAGCTGTCATTCTTTGATGTGACAGCTTGTGCTAGTTATGTAAGAGCATTTAGTGTAAAAATTGAGCTTCTCTTGTGCTTTCCCTCTTTTACACGATCCTTGCTTTTGCCAAGTGAGCCAATGAGAGCTTTAATAAGACTGTTTTGACCTTGCTATTGTGTAAGAGAGCCCTTGGAATAGACGTAATCACCCTTCAATTGTAGAAAGCCCCTTGATTTGACAGCTTGGTAAAAGGAGACGATGATGAACAGTAAATTGTTCTTCGCGCCTTTTATAACTGAAACACGGGTTAATAACTTTTAAACTTTGGGCAAATTGGAATTTCAGTCCCTCTCTTTATTTATAAAAGGTGTAGTGTAAAAGGAGTTTAGTAAACAGCAAGAATGGTCCCCGTGGTTTGATAGAAGGTAAATGAGCTTTGGGTTATTGGGCTTTTGGATCCGGGTGGGGCCCATTTAGGGTTTAAGGGACTATTTTTACAACTTTTGAAACTTGAAGGACTATTTTGAAACATTTTGGTTTTTGTCCTTTGTGATTGACTTCTATTGACCAAGATTGACTGGAGGTTGACTTTTCTAGGCTTTGCTTCTGGCTTTTGTACACTCTTCCATTCTCGTGTCCGTGCTTGCCCATTTTTGATGGTTTTCTTGTGATTTTTAATATATCCGTTCCTGCACACACAAAACACAAATACAAGCATATTGTTGCCATTTTTGGTCTGTTTTAGGTTTAATTGGGCTATTTTAAGCAAAAATGGATATGCGTATTTTACTCTTATCATACATGATTTATTTTAATAACATTCATTTGATATGTAGCATTTGTATTTTTCATTGTTTCTATCATGCACTTCTATAGTCTGTGGATGAATCCTAGTGCTTGACAAGACATTATTCTTTTGTGATAAGCTTGTACTCGATGGTCTTCTAACACTACTGACACCTTTTAGTCATTTGGAAGTTGAAACACTCTTATTAGCTTTTGCATGTGAGTCATGATTGTCATCGATTTTCAACTTGTACATTCCTAGTGCTATGAATTTTATGTTTGGAACAACCTCTTTCTTTTTATTTGGTGAAGTCTGTGAAGTGACTGGTTTTATCAAAACTTGTTTCTCCTCAGTTTTAGAAATCAACTTTTTCTTTTGAACAAAATATTTGTTTATCGGTGTAACACAGATAAGTTTATCTAAAACTGAAGGTTTATCAAACTTAGTATTCACATACTTACCTTTTTTAATTGTTTTTTACTTATCTTTGAGCTCAGAAATTGTCATCAAAAGATCTTGATTCTTAGAACGCACATCCCCATAAGCATATGTCTTTTGATTGACATTTTCAATCAATTCATTAATTTCCCATTGATGTTGAGCCCGTGTCATTTTGATTGAGTTAAAAAGCGTTTGATATTCAAGTTTGATATTTTCTCTTTCGTTGAGCAAAGAATTAACTTGTAAAGATAACGACATGTTCTCATCATTTAACTTTGCCATTTTTGACTTCCAAGAGATATCACAAGCATTTTTATCTTTTTGACGTTGCAATTGTAATTCAAAATCAATGCTTTAAGCTTGACACCTTTGAAAATTATTTTCAAGAATCACAAATCGTTTCAGCAAATTTGCTTGGACATCTTTGGAGTCATTTGAAATTTTCTTAATTTTATCCTTTAACTTATCATATTTGCTTTATTCAACTGAAATCATCACACAATCCCTAACTTCTCTCACTAAGGAAGCTTCCAAAAGTCAATCAATCTCATTTTGAAAAATTTCATGTTTTTGTAAATTTTCATCAACTTTACTTTCCATTGATTCAAAAACATCTAACATCTCTTGTACTTCTTTTGTAATCTCCTATTTAATTACCTTTGTGCATGAACTTAATGATTTTGAAATCGGGTGTACCTCCATATTAAAGATGTGTCGTATATCACTTTTATTGTCATATATAAAATGAGTGTCAGTCAAGATTTTAAAATTACGATAAACAAGCCTATCCATATTTTGGATTTCTTTTTCAAGACTAACAAACAGTTCTAGTAATGGAGTCACTTTTGGCATCTCTTTTAGAGGTAAACTCGACTTATGTGGACTTGATTCAGGAGTTACATTAGAAGTAGAAGGTGGTGAAAGATATGTTTGATCAATAGAAATTTCCTTTTGAGGAACAAATGACTCATAAAGCTTATTCAATTTTTCATAATCAAGTTGAATCATTTTATCTTTCATTTTCAATCGACTTTCTTCCGCATCCTCAAGTGTTTCCTCAGAATCAGGTAAATTTATGCTTAAGTTATCACATTTGAGATATTTACCATTATACATCTTAGGTTATGCTTGTATGGCCTTCTTGAGACGTTTTGGATTTTGATATCCCAACCTAGTTTTCATGTTTGGATCATAAAACGGGTTTGGTTTAGTACCAAGCATGTGAATTGTTTGAAGTGAATGTGACATTTTGAATACAACTCGTTCATGAGATTTGAGTTTTTCTCCTACCTTGACAATATCATCAAGATACTTGTCCTCTTTCACTTTGAAAGCCTTTTTGAAAGATTTAGTTTTATTTTTTATGTTTAAAGACTCGTCTTTTGCTTTTAAAAACAGATCTCGTATCTCATCTTTTTCTTTCTTGAGTTTTATAATGTTTTGTTTTTCAATGCTTATTTGATTTTGTAGTTTTTTGTATCCTGATTTGTAATTTATGAATTGAACTAGTTTCTTCTAAAAATCCCAAATCCTTTCCTTATACGTCTCAAGTTCCCTTTGTATCAACGCATTTTGCCTTTTCAGCTCATTGTTCATTCTGCGTTGATTTTCAGCCTCTACTTGAACATTATTAATCAATGATATAAGGCCAACAAAGTTTTAATCATGAGCATCTTGATCATGTTTAGCATTTCCACTATTATCCTCCATATAAGGATCATCAAAAAAGATATTAGAATCAATTTGATCATCAAAAAATGTGCGTTTAATAATTTCTAATTTTGCATGATTTCGTTGTTCATGATCACCCTTTGAGAGTAATCTATTTATTAGATCAATTTTATAAGCATTTATCTCATTGATAACTTCAGCATCATAAGTCTTGGTTTAGCATCAGACTTGTTATCAGTAGGTTGAATGCGTGTCATCATGATCACTGAGGCAATGAGCTCTTCCAGCTGATCATCACTATATGCATTCATGAGCATGAAATCATTTTCCTCTATATCAAGATTAACTCTAACTTTATCTTTTTCGGTGAGCAGCATCTGTTCCCTGAAATATTTAGCATCACAAATTCTGGGTTCTGGATAATCTCTTGCATAGTGGCCCTTTCCATTGCAGTTGTAGCACTGAATATTTGTCTTTCCCGAAGTAGACGCGGTTCTAGGAATCCTTTGAACCTTTTCTTTAGTTTCCATATTCTTTTGAGCAAAACCATTTCCAATAGTAGTTTCTTGATTCCCATTTAACCTCCCTGTATTCCTGCTACCATTCCTATCATAGCCAACATTTTTACTTTGAATATCCACACAACCATCTTGTATGATAACTTGTTTCCTTGTGTTTGATGAAGTACGAAGACGATTATTTGTTGTAGTTGAAAAATATTTGTGTGATAGCTCGAGCCAATAGCATCATTTTAGTAGAAAGTTTGTCTTCCTGAGCATCACCTTGTATCTCCCCTTGACAATCATCATCATAATCATGCACAAATGAAAGATGAGTGACATAGTATAGTTGTGGTGAACAAGAATATGATGGACTTGCATGAGAATTTGCAACTAAAGCCAGTGGATCATGATTCTTGGCATTTCGCTTTGCTCAAGAAGCACACATGAGGTTCACATTGACTTAAATAATCATAAAGTTTTGTTAAAATGCTCCTTGTTGAGTGTATGAAATTGACAAGTCAAGGAAACATATTTGCTCTACTCAGGTTGAAATGAGTTGAGAAATTTGGTGTTGAGTGCAATTTCATTTGTTCTAATCTTGTTTCAATCTATGTTGTTCACGAGTGTTGAAAACTTCTCATACACAGATGTAAGTGATTCACCAGCCTCAGCAAAAAACTTATCAACTCATTCATAAGCCTCGAATTCCTTTCTTGCTTGCTTAAGTATATACCTTGCATTAATATATTAACACGTTGCTACATGCCTTGAGCGTCTTCACATGCATCAACAAAATTATAAATATCATTAGGTATGCCTTGAAGAATGTAGTTCATAACCTTGATATCTGCATAGTACCTATCTCTGTCTTCAGTAGATAGATCTTTGACTGGTTCATACATTTTTTACCTAGATGCTTTGGATCATCTATCAATTTCCATTTTAAAGGACCATTATCAATTAAATATCGCATCAATTCTCCTTCTTCCCTTTTATAACCTAGATATCTGCATAGTACCTATCCCTGTCTTTAGTACATATATTTTTTAATGGTTTATACATTTTTTCACCTCGATGCTTTGGATCATCTATCAATTTCTGTTTTAAAGGACCATTATCAATTGAATACCGCATCAATTCTCCTTCTTCCCTTTTGTTATCAAGAAACCTTAAGAACTAGCTTGCCCTGGCACATAGCTTCCTTTCTCTAGTATTGGAGGTCTTCCTTCGTTACTAGACTCCTCAAGTGTTTGTTGATTCGCAGTTGACATGATTTAGAAATCTATGAATACAATGCAAACTGGATTGTTTTAAAGATAAAGACTTGCTATCGTGAAATCAAAAAGGAATGTAACACCAACTACAATTGGATTACACAACAATTTTCCGAAAGTAACTTTGTTCCAAAACCCACAAATAATTCTGAAAGCTCTAAAATTTCTGAAAGTCACAATTTCCAAAAGCTTCAAAGTATTACGAAAGCCTAAGAACGTATCAGCCCAAGTAACAACAGCCTAATCTTCCGAAAGTTACAATATCCGAAAGCTCAAATATATTACGAAAGCCCAATATGTATAAGCCCAAGTAATAGTAGCCCAAATTTCTGAAAGTAATAACAAAGCTTAATGTGATTTCAAAACTTTGAATTTACAAAACTTGGGAAAATCGAAAGCTTGTTTTACGCAACCTTGAGTACCGAAAGTTAGATGTACGAAACCTTGAATAATGAAAGTCCATAATAATATGAAAGTACACTGGTTTCGAAAGCACATAAATACAAAACTCCTACTTTTGTAAAATCTAAAATCCATAACTTTTGTAAGATCTCAATTCCACATCTTTCGTAATTACTCAATTTCATAACTTTCGTAATTCTTTTAAAAAACTAGAAACACTTAGATTTGATCTTTTCTATGTTTAAAATCCACTAATCTTAAGATAACTATAAAAATACTAAGTTTTCTTAACAGATCCGAAAGCTTATAAGAAAGAAACAATTACCGAAACTATTACACAGTTTTCTGAAAGTACTAAAACACTCAACTTAACGGTTACCGAACACTGTTTGTAGTTTGCCGAAAGTTCTAGAATGCTTAAAAAACAGTTACCGAAAGCTTGTTGCAGTTTTCTGAAAGTGTGATATATAATAGAAAACAGTTACCGAAAGCTTTTGGCAATTTTCCGAAAGTTATAAAGCACGTATAAAACAGTTACCGAAAGTTCTTGCCATTTTTCCAAAACCTCTAAAATTGTGTATTTTTCGATCTAAACTCAAATCTAATTGTTTAAATTTCATAAGCTATCACAAAATGAATGCGTTTTTGATCAAATTTACATCATATAGTAAAATTATCACAAAATGAATACGAAACTTACACGAAAACACATACCGAAAGCTTCTAAGATCAAATTTAACACTTTTTAAACTCTTTTGATTCACAAAAACACATTCTAGATCTCTCTCGGCGATAGATACCACTTGTTAGACATTATGTTTGCATCATGTATCATATATGAAGGTTTAGGTATAAAGGAGAAAGACTAGAGAGCTGTTTTATCAATTTTTAAATTTTTAATAAAAGAGAGAAAGGAGGGAAGGAAGAAGTTACAAAATGGGTAAAAGCTTCTAATATACGTGTCTAATCTAGTATTTATACTAATTTCCTACCCTACTTTCTTTAGTGGTAATTTGGTCAGTGTAAGTTGTGTTGACAAAATTTTCCTTATTGCACGATAAATAAAACTAAAAATACTTAATAATACAAGACCAATTCATATAAAATAATGAACACTTTTTTATTGCTAACATGATATATGCATATAAGTTTTTATTAAGTTTTATCACACTTATATATTTCAGTCTAAGGTTTTCTGAGTTTATAATGTAATTTAAAAACAAGTTTTCCCAGCGTTTATAAATAGAATTAAGGCAGTTTACTGAAACAAGGTGTTCACCCGACTTCTCGAGGGCGTAACTAATTCATTTCTAAATGAAATTAGTATGTTTTAAACCCTAGACTGTAGGTTTTTGTGTTTTATTTCCAAAAATGTAATCCATTCATTCTAGTTAAAAGTTTAAGGATTCCAAAAGTCCAACACAACACACGGATGTCAAAGCTATTAATTTCCATAAAATTTTACTCATTTTCTTTTGGTCATAACTTCTTCATTACTTAACCTTTTAGGGTGATTCAAGTTGCTGAGTTTAAATCTATCTCTTGGCTATAAAAAATATAACTACCATGGTTCCAGGTTCAAAGCCTAAGGCGCTCAAAAACGCGTTACATGATTCGAACTCAGAATGTATAGTAGATTGACCAACAGTTTTGCAAAAATCATTCAAAAATGCTAAAAAAATCTCATAATTTATAAATTTCTATAGGAACATACCTAAGACCTTATATTAAAGGGAAATATAGATTTTTCTTACAGGTTTAGGAGCATTTGAAGCATTTTTTGGGCATATCTAATATTCCCTCTGAGCTTAATTCTATTGTGGATTTCCAGATTCCATCGGCTAAGTTGCGGTCGGCTAGGAGTGTTATTGCTAAACTTATATTCGCGGCTTCTTGTTACTTCATTTGGTAGGAACATAATGAGAGGCTTTTCAGCAAGAAAAAAACGCTCTCATGATTAGGTCATTGATGTCATCAAGTCCAATGTTTGTCTTAAGCTTCTAACGTGTAGATTCAAGAAGACGTCCCATGTTCAGACGTTGTTTCACTTGTGGAAGTTGCCTATGTCGCTTATGGATTCTTCTCGATAAAAGATTTTATGGATTGCAATTTTTTTGAGGTGTTTCTGGTTTGTGAGCTAGAGTTTGATCTAAAGATGGAGTGCCCGCCGCTTGTTGTACTCTTTTTTCCTTTTCCATGGTTTTTCCCATCGGGTTTTTCTTGGGAAGGTTTTTTAAGGAGGCAAAATCTATGGGCTGTCATTGCTACTGCGTCGGGATGATTTTAAGGCTTTATGTGCTTTAAAAGTGGTTCTTTCCTATTAGTGCTATTATTAGTGTATTTTGATTATTAGGGTTGCTTGGAGCATGTCCCAAGTAGCTTTAGTGGATGTTCAAGCTCTTGCTTGAGGTTATGTGCTACTCAGCCACATTCTATTGTACTTAAATGTTTTTTTGGTGTAATATATTTTACCGGGGTATTATCCCCTTTACCCAAAAAAGGGAAATGGAAGGAAATTTTCCAAAAGGTTTCTTTAAAGTGGCTAAAACTTGCTCATAAGTTGACCTATTTTTCTTGCAAATTTAGGGTTTTATTAACAAGCTTCAAATCAAGTTTTTACACAAGTATATAATGGTGATGTGAAATCAAGCATTAACTATTTATAATGAATGAAAATATGTAAAATTAGATGCTTACAAAGATTGGTGGTGAATGGATGATCAATGAGTGCACAACCTAACCCAAGAACACAAGAAAATCCTAGTTTCTTAAACGAAAACCCTAATTTGTGTATAACACTTAACCAAAACTTGAAGAACCCTTGCTTTGTGTATTATTTCTGCTGAATCTTGTAGAGAGAAAGTAGAGAAGTGTTTAAGAGTTTAATAGAGGTAATTTGCTTGTCACAAGACCTTTGTTGTATAACAAGTAATTATGGTAAGGTCAAAGAAGCTTTTAGGAGTCACAAGATTTTGCATAACCCAAATGGGTCAAGGTTTGGATGCTTGTGATGTCTAGGGGGCTAGTCAAAGCAAGAGGGAAAGGAGGGGTTTGTACTTACCAAGGTTACTAGCTTCATGTGCTAAGCATAAAGAGAGAAAGGGTGATTTTCAAGTCAAAAAGCACATGTTGGCTTAACTTCTTATGTTGGCCAGTTTTAAAAGAGTTTAGGGAGGGGGGGGGAATGTTTATTTTGAAAAGATATAAATCTTATAATGTGTTAGTAAAGGCGGTGAGGGTATTGGGTAAGTTGTGCATGCATGCATGTAATATAATGCAAGTATAAAGGACTTATGTAAAATTTGTAAAATCATATGCAAATGACTTGTAAATCATGCTCATGAGAATGATAATATACTAGTTAAATTTAGACTAAATTTAGTTTAGAGGCAAAATACGTTTAAAGATGTTTCTAGTTAAAAGGGAGATAACCTAACAGCTATAAGTTAAATCAAACATTCACGTGTTCAAAGTAAATGTTCAAGTTAATGAATAAAAGTTGACCTGAAATTGTCAATTGTCACATTAACCGGCCACACATGATCATCAAAATCTTACAATGCCCAAGGTAGATTGATATGAGCATTAAGAAATATTCTAATCCATTTGACCATGTCTAAAACATCGAATGAAATAGGCACATGCTTAGGCATATCAGTTAGGCCGGTTAGCTTTCTTGCGTATGCTTTCGCATATCAGTCATGCTTTTCACCAAGTTGGCCTAATTAGATATATTTAGTGAATGCATGTGTAAACGCAATTTTTGATTGATATTGCGGATACATTGTTAGAAATACGAAAAAGTATCGGTCACTACCAATATAGATAGTCTTAGCTCGTAAATTAAACATATGTTATGTTAGCAAGCTAACCGGGCTAAAGATACATAGTAAGCCCATGACACAAGCCTATGGCAGGTTAATCTAGAAGTATTTATACCCTCTCCACACATGGAGAGGGTGTTGGTTGTTCATTTTCATATTCACACATAATCTAATTTGGTTGTTCATTTTCATATTCACACATAATCTAATTTTCTTTTTTGTTTCTCACTCTAAGTGTTCATCCAACCACATCTTTCTCTCTCTAAAACTCTCAACCGAATCCATCACAATATGTGTTAAGATATTCTACAATTGGTATCAAGAGCAATGGGTATTTGTAAAGGTTTTGTGTGCGTTTGTTACCTTTGTTTTAGTCGTGTTCTTGGTTCGAACCTTTAAAAAGATTTTCAGCTTTTAAGGTTTAAAAACCATAACGCTTGTAACTTTCTTCATTATTTATCTTAGTTTAGGCTAGAAGTACAAGAAAATCTTTGAAAACCCATTAAAAACTTCATCTTTTTGAATCTTTTTAGTTAGAAAAAGGGTTTTGTACCAAGAATCTTGATTTTAAATTTTTCGTGTCAAAACGTTAAAGTTTGTGTTTTTAAGGTTTTACTAGTCTTAGATAGGTAAGAAGTACAAGAAAAATCAGGTAAAAACGTCAAAAAGTGAGTCTTTGTAAGATTTTTGGTTTTTGAGTCTCAAAGTGTAGTAGGCGAGTTATACGTTTCTTTAGGCGAACAATACGTGTTTTTTCCTTAAGGCGATTTATACATAGTTCATAGGCGAATAATACGTGTTTGTTCTATAGGCGATTTATACGTGACTCTACCTAAGGCGATTTATACGTTATTGTTACCAAAGGTGATTTATACGTTTTTGTTACAAAGGGCGAATTATACGTTTTTGTTACAAAGGGCGATTTATATGTTTTTGTTACCAAGGGCGATTTATACGTAATCATTTGCAATGGCGATTTATACAAAGGAGAATTATACGTGTTCATTTGCAAGGGAGATTTATACATTGTTTCTTAATGAGATTTATACATCATTTGCTTTGGTGATTTATACGCTTTACTTGGGATTACTATACACTTTCTTTAGGTGAATTATACGGTTGTTCTTTGATTTGTAAAATCCCATGAAAACTTGATTTCCCGGTTTTATCAAGAATTGTAAAATCCTATGTATTCCAAAAGACTCAACTTCATCAATCAAACCTCACTTTAACACAACAACCTCTAATCACTGTAGGATCATTTTAATCTTACCACATTAAAATGGATTCAATTATTCCACTTGGACAAAATAATACTCTTGCTGAGTATATGATACTCTTCGGTGCTGACAATCGTCCACCTATGGTGGAAAAAGACTTGTATGATTCGTGGAAAAGTCGAATGGAACTTTACATGCAAAATAAAGAGCATGTGATAATGATTCTTCAATTAGTTGAAACGGTCCACTCATTTGGCCTATTATGGAAGAGAATGGAGTGATTAGAACTAAGAAATATGCTAAATTATCTGCTGTTGAGAAAATTCAAGCTGGTTGTGATATGAAAGCTACCAATATCATTCTTTAAGGTCTATCGGATGATATCTATTCACATGTGAATTATCACAGAGTTAATAAAGATTTATAGGAGATAGTTCAATTACCAATGCAAGGTACTTCTTTGACTAAGCATGAGAGAGAGTGTAAGTTGTATGATGTATTTGATCAGTTCACTCGCATTAAGGAGGAAACACTTTACAAGTATTACTTGAGATTAACTCAATTGATTAATGATATGAACATCTACAACATGAAAATTGAGCAATTTCAAGTAAATACAAAGTTCTTAAACAGTCTTCCACCGAAATGGAACAAATTTGTGACTGATGTCAAGCTTGTGAAGGATTTGCATACAACGAACTTTGATCAGCTTCATGCCTATCTTGAACAACATGAACTCCATGCAAATGAAGTCCTTCTTTTGCGTGAACGCAATCAAGATCCACTTGTATTTGTAGCAAATCAGCAGATGACACCACCACACTTCAACACTTATAAGTCTTTATACACCAATCCTCAGCTTCAACAATAGTTTTCACCATCTCAGTTTGGATTAATTCATCCCAAACAACATTACTCATCTACTTATCTATCACAACCTCAATTCAATCATTCATCCGTTCCATCATCATATCCATATTAGTCTCAAATGAATCATTAAACCTCATATGTTCTACAAATTGCTTATCAATCACCTTAAGTTACTACACATCTAATGACTAAGTCACCTCTTATGGACTTAAGTTTTGTTGTTCCTGTATTCTCTCCAGGAGATGATCTAATTGCTTGTCTCAACAAGGCAATGGATTTTCTAATAGTTGTAGCTTCTTCAAGGTTCCCCTCAACCAACAATCAACTTAGAACTTCCTCGAATCTAAGAAACCAAGCCACTATTCAAGATGGCAGGGTCATAGTGCAATAAGTACATGAGATACAATGTCAAAGTTATACGGGTACCATGTATAAGAGTAATGCTACTAGTTCTGGGGGAAACAATGCAAGTGGGCAAGCAAGGATTGTTAAATGCTACAACTATTAATGTGAAGGACATATGGCTAGGAAATGCACTCAGCCTAAGCAAACAAGGAATGCAACATGGTATAAGGAGAAAGCAATGTTAACTGAAGCTCAAGAAGCTGGACAAATTTTGGATGAAGAGCAACTCGTATTTCTTGCAGATCCAGGGGTTCCAGACGGTCAAGCTGTTTAGACAATCATTCCAAACACTGTTGCTTTTCAGACTGAGGATCTTGATACTTATGATTTTGACTATGATGATCTCTCGAATGCACAAGCGGTTCTCATGGCCAACATTTCCAACTATGGTTCTGACGTTATCTCAGAGGTACCACATTCTGAAACCTATCTTAATGATATGGAAAATCAAGGTGCGCATGCACTGCAGGATTTTGAACAACCACCAGCTATTGATTTTTAGACAATGAGATACATAGTGATAGCAATATCATTCCGTACTCTCAATAATTGCAAGAAAC